>DWON01001377.1:0-24771 GCA_018251015.1 Phocides pigmalion okeechobee
TTAGTCCTCAAGAGTAGGAACGCATCCGCGTCCACCCTTAAATAGAACTTCTGTTCTATTTGAGATTGGACGTAGTTTTCCATGGGCTGCAGTGACCACTTAACACCAGGTGGCCTGCATGCCCGTTTCTTACTCTTACACAATAATAAAAAAAGGGTAGTAAACATGATAATGGCACTTACCGATGATTGATTTAACTTTTTATAAAATAATATGCTATTTGACCTGATAAAAATTTGGACAATGAACTCATCTATTCTGGTGGTGTAGAGGTACTTCTCGCTTAGATATAAGGATCGGTTTGGTTTCGGATTTGATAGTTTTAGATGTTGCACTCGATCCATTAAACCGGTACGCAATATTGGCAATTAAAAAGCATTAATCGTCAATACATAGAGAAAAGTGCTGATTTTATACAAAAGTTTCAGATAAGAAACACACTGCTAGTTTTTTACCAAACAATTAGACTTCAAAATCACTATAAGGTATTAAATAATTAAAATGGAATGTCGTTGTAGAGTCAACGCTCCAAAACTACTCTTAATTTCTCGTAGATATTGCCACATTGCTCAATCTGAGAGGAAAATCTGAGCGTGAAGTTCAAAATAATATATTTAACCAACATACTATTTAAAGCATTTATACTAGGCGTGTATTATTTTTAACTCACTTTTTTCAATTATATATGTATATAACATAAAGTGCTT
Organism: Phocides pigmalion okeechobee; assembly: GCA_018251015.1. Taxonomy (NCBI): domain Eukaryota; kingdom Metazoa; phylum Arthropoda; class Insecta; order Lepidoptera; family Hesperiidae; genus Phocides; species Phocides pigmalion. Next base: position 708 of record DWON01001377.1, read on the forward strand.
ACCTCTTTTTAAAGTAAAGTGTAAAGTTGTAAAGTACAATCGTTCAAAAATCTATCTTAAATACCTCAATTCACCTTAATTCTTATGATTCTACTTCAAACGATTGGTACCTAGTTACATATATTTTTTTCTATTAGTATGTACACATTTATGATCTTGCATTTTCTACACAAAATAATACCTATCATCCTAATCTTAATCCTAATTTTCTCCCGGTCTACCATAGCCAACAGGGCGCTCAAAGCCGATACCCTTGACGTTCATTAAGTGTATGTAAATACCTTACAATGAAATAAAGTATTTTAATTTGAATTTGAATTTGAATCAACAAATATAAATATAAATGTTACTATAATAAGATTCTATTGCCTTCTCTCTTCACATGTTCTTAATATCTTCTTTCTTCTGCATTCTAACAATGATGAATCGTTGAAAAACTCTGTCATTTGTTGCCCTTCGCTAGGCAGCTGGCAACATTTACAAGCAAACTGCCATACGATGAGCCGCAACCGACACGAGTTGTCTTCTTATTCTTATATTCTTGTTTCTTCATTCTTCTTTCTTCTTTATTCTATACTCGTTTTTAGAAGACAATTGCGCATACACAAACCTATATATCGTACGTAGCTAATGAGGTATTGAGTTAAATGATTTTGAAGAGCTCTTTGGAGTAACAATTAAATAGTAAAAATTTAGTCAAAATCACGCTTCCATCCACAAAATCTTCATCTTAAAATATATACATTTAAATACATTTTAAAGAAAGCATATCTTGAAAAATAAGCAGCAAAACTTGTGCCAGTCTGTGGGCAGTTCTAATTAATTAGAAACTGCAGTAGTGCCGTAAATTCCAACAGAACTATAAAGTCTTACCCTTCGTCCATTTCTTCTATTAATTAAATAAAGTACGGAGCACTTTGCATACAAAACACTAATGGGTACGATGGTGCGCACTGTGCTATTATAAATCCGTTTTATCTTTAAGGAAAGCCGCGAGCTTATTAAAAGCTATTAATTAGGCGCTGCAAGCCTACACATTCCCGGACTGTGGTGTGGGACCATTTGTCCGGTCGTGTATGTGTGTTTGTGTGTGAAATATTAGTGATGTACATCTCACATCATATTTTTTAAATAATTGTATTTATCTAAATTTGATGTGTGCTTACATTTATTTAAATATGGAATATATAGAGAAATGTACGTATCATGTTTTTATGAACAAATAAAACATGAAGCTGTAGGTTTCATTAATCTAGTAAAATATTATGTATTTTATTGAACTAATGAAACCTCTTTATCAAAATCAATCCACTTGTCATACACAAAATTCCATTCCTAACTATGTACCTATGACTTATATTATGTACATGTATGTATTTTTATATGTGAAAAGAGTAGCAAAGCAGAATTCAGTCCACCATGTTAAGTAGCTGATGCAGCCCATAAGTGACATTAAACTTAAAACAGGACTAAAGCCTTATCTGACGTCGTAGATACGCATCTGTTGCTACTCCTATGAATTAAGATGGTTGTCGTTCTGACTGCTGGTAGCTCGTTGTTGACGTTAATTATATACATTTTTTATGTGAGAAGAGTAGCGAACGAGCAGGCAAACCACCTAATGTTAAGTAGTCGCAGCCCACAGAAATCCACGTACAACCACAAACACGACTGCACTCCTATCTGTGTTATATATACGTTGCTTCTCCTGAGGACTAAGATGTTCGCCTCGCTTCAAAGTGTAACCAGCAACCGCACCTCTCCAACCGAAACACAAGTAATGCTTTACGGTGGATTATGTATTTTTAGATCGAAGTGTCAACTTGTAAAAAAATCTTTAAAGAACAAATGCAAGTATGCGTATTTTCTATTTTTAAGTAACAGAAGACAAAAATAAATCCAGATACAAAACAGTTTGCTATAAAAGGAATTAAACTGAGTAGACGTCTATAGTTTCGCTGTTTTTCTTCGTGATTAAAAAACAAAAATTACGATAATAGACAAGTATAAAGTCTAATAATAGGATAACTCTGTTGTTTTTTTTACTTGAAAATAAAGGTAAGGTAGAGATACAAAAGACTTTCTATTTTCTTAACCGATAACCGAGAAGCAACAAATGTGTAATAGACTATTGGTTCGACTTTTATCCTTGTAATTTTGACTTAATATGAACTAGTTGCATGGTATTGGGGCGTACATTATTACGTGTAGGGGTATTGGTGACCTTTTGATCTCCTCCCTTTACAGAGATGTGATATTAGACTCAACACCCTCCTCCCAATCTCACGTGAAATCTTCATAAGGTATATTTTAGTGTAAGTTTAATCATTACCCATATTTAAGGAGGTACATATTTATTCCTTTAACCTAGTTTTCTCGCAATTTTACATGGCTTTTGGGAAAAGAACATGACATTTGTCCCTCTTCTCCCGAATGAGATCGGGCGATATCCGGCTCGACCTCCTCGTTCTAAATGTCTATGTAATTAATGGATATGCCCTAATTTGCAACTTCCATTACACGTGAATATTTTTAAATATTTAAAATAGGCATCACTACTGCCAACTAAATATGTTTGTTATCGAATGACGCAGGAAATTCAACCGGAAGCGCAAAGACCACAACCGATATGTAGCACCAAACCGAACATTATTAAACACTTTAAAAATATGCCTATTATTATAGGTAGAACTGCGAATACGTGACGCTTAAAAATAGATAAGTTCCTAATTATCGTTGCCGTTCATAAGATGGTGATATGCCTATACCCTAGATCCCTAAACGAACCACCCTCCCCACTTACCGTAGACAAAACATAAAAATGTTACATTTTATTTACGTCTACGTAACGTAATAAAATATTTGAATTTGCATTTAACTTCTAATTGACTGAGATCGTCATAGGTATGGAATTTTACCTTTTCTGTTTAAGTTCGGACCTATTATTCTATCTATATTTTTGTACCTTTGAAACCTCCATTATGACGTACCTATACACCTATACTATCTTTTATACTTCCATAAAATAAAAAATATGATACAATATCATTAAAATAAAAAAATGAGTAAATATAGGCTTTGTTGCAAGCGCAAAGTAGAGATCTTTTTCGCAAATATATAACGATAAGTTTTTTTTATTAATTTGTGACTAGAATTAAAAAAAAACTATATTATTATGAGTTCAAAGTAGGTAAATACGGTATGACGTCAATTTAAAGGAAAACCGCAATGACAGGAGTTTAGTAAATATGTTTTTACATGCTCATTTGTTATTAGGAAGGTAATAAACGAAAGTAGTTTTAATAAAATAATTGTGTATTTATAATACTATACTATTATTTGTAATAATAATGACATTGTAGTCAATAATGCATACCTGCCCTCTTATAAAGAATTAATTTAATTTCATCTAAACAAACCTATTTATATTAAAAATGTAACACAACCAAAGTTCTAAATTTAATTTTTTTCTGTTACAAGTAAAAAAGCGACATATCCTTCCGATTTATATCATAAAGCTATAAATTTAATTAAATAAGGGACAAAAAGTGACAGACGAACAAAAAAGTATGTGATCCTTAAAACCAATGATGTTTTGTAATACTTGACGTTAACTTGAGGTTAACTTTTGTTAACATCGGACTTAAATGTCCACACTCACTCATATACAATTTGTTTCTTTTCTTCTACAATAAGTTAACTACTACGTTTTATTCGTCGCTTCGTTAGTTCCTTTGTCTTGTTACCAGTTCATACAAGGTTCCAAGCCCACTAGGAATAATTATCGACTCTATTGGTAACCTATAGCCTAGAGTAGGGGCCGGCAACCTGCGGCTGAGCCGTATGTGGCTCTTTGAATGGACAGTATTGGCTCTCCAGTTCCACACACATCAAAAATTTTATTGTCAAGACCGTTAAAATGTACCCATAGATATAACTATCTACTTTATATTCTGTATTTATATCAATAACTGTAGTTATATTGTTGGACTAATTTAATATCATATAAAAACAATCGTAAGTTTTCATATAAACACTAGCCGTGGCTGCGACTTTCTTAGTATTTAACATAACAATAGCTATCTAACCAGTAAATGTCTTGTTGAAATCAGAACATAAAGACAGACATAGAATTATTTTCAAATATTTTTAGTGGCTCTTTAGAATATGGGAGAATTTGCAAATTGCCATTTTTGGCTCTTCCGTCTTAAAGGTTGCCGATCCCTCAATGTTCGATGCTTCCTAACACCATCTTTTATTTTAGCTAGCACAGCTAGCTGAAGGATGCTAGTATTCAAAAAATTGCCATGGCCCATTGCATATCGGACCATGCACATTAAACCGTTCCGTAGACGGAATAAAGATTTTATTTAACAATATTCTTCAAAGCCACTGTAACATAAAGTTTTGCGGCCCCTAACCTTCTATGTACCTGAAAATATGTCTAGAAAAAGAAAAAATTCTAAAGTATTTTATGTTTTATTTTAAAGTTCTACCACGCGCAATATATGTATACTAATATGATAACTATAAGGTCTTTTGAGGCATTTATCAACGGATTACGATATTCTAGGAAAGCACGCACTTACCTAAAAAAATTGGTTCAATTTCCCTACTCGATAGCTACGCTACAACTAGAAAAAATATTTTGTATTTTTATATGTACGCATGTGATACTTTAAATTCATTTAAATTGATTAGCTATATACTCAAATAAAACCAAATAGTAGACAGTCATAAATATAGACATAAAAATTGTTTCAGCCGCGTTAATTGTAATACGACAAATAAATATTCATGTCATTTTACTAACACTTTTCATTTATTATTAAGCAAAGTAAAGCTACTTTGCAACTAGACTCTTAAGAAGAAAAGTGCAAGGGATATTCTTTTGCGCTGATTGCAAATGCATTCTTACGTAGTATTTGTATACTGTTTGAAATGCACTACTAATCAAAAGGTTTGTTTACATAGGTCGATCAGCTGCTGTCAATGTCTAGGTCAGGGTTGCACTACTTTCTATAAGTTTAGCAGGTTAATGTGGCCAAGTTCGACTAAATCACATACGTCTGTATAAACATAATAGCAAATTGACGCGGGTGTTAGTAAATGCTCTGTAGGTGTTAAGTTCCTCTTTATTCAAGTTTAATTATTTATTCAATTATTTTAATCATTCATGTGTTTGCCTAATTTGCGTATTTTTATTTATACTTAAATATAAAGCTATACAGCCGATTAATAGACGGTATGAACATGCAATCCAGGTGACAGTGGGTGCTTACTGCTGCCAATGGACATCGGTAACAGATTATTTATAGGACAAAAGGCCCAACTAAAATTTCTCAGTTAGTTTTATGACTAACATAAGTATTGGACCAATTGTATCCGCCCATTGAAATGCAAAAGTTGTTTCAAAATAGAAATGACAGGTGCAGGTGACACTTTCTCGGTCGCATCGTTCATCTTCTACCATCTCGAAAACTTTTCATCATGACATTATATCACGTAGAACATTTCCATTTAATAATATCGCACGAAACACAATGACGTACTCATTTCATACTATTTTTTTTCGAATTCGATAATGAATCATAATTTATATTTTGTATGGTGTTGTACTTCGGAATTTTTGCATGCTAAATGTGCAAAGAGTTTCCATTTAGATACTGTGAAACTTATATCTTGTTTTAATTTTTATTATTATCTTGGTTATTATTAATACAATAAATAATAGCAAAACTTTTGGTTTCATATGTATATTTATTAAGGCGACAATAAAACACTTTAAAAACGTACAGTGCTATAATAATCCAAACGAAATAACATACCCATAAAATCAAATATTACATAAATGAAGGTCACAAAAATAAAAAGAAGGACGAATCTTTTTACACAACGAGCGTGAAGTTGTCGTATAGGTAACAGCTTACTAGTAAACCATATTTACTTAGGCCTTAATATTTTACAATATATAGATGGCTGCTAGGCCCTATGAAAAGTGAGTCTTTCGAAAGCCCTGCGGTGTCACAACACTAACCGATAGAAGCATTTAATACGTTTAATTAACAACAACCTTTAATTTATAAATGTATTATATTTACGGAGATTTCTAGCTGCAAACGCTTACTATCGTACCAAGTGATCCCAACAACTGACCATCGAAGGACACAGCGTCTCAAGGGCCTCGCTGCTCAAAGTCAGACTTGAAGCGGACCACGCAAGATTAATTTCATTTACCCTGCCGAATCCAATCGTACATAACAACCATTCATACCAGTCGGCCATTACTTCGAAAATCTTCGTGTTGAAGAACAAACAAGTCCGGAGGATCGATCATTTACTGGCCAAGTGTTACCAATATATAGCCGGGAGCGTCACGTCAATGTACTTCAGCACTTCGCCGGTCATCTGTCGGACTTGCCGGCGTTGTGCAGGTGGTTGGGGGCGTCGGCGAAGGCGAACTTGAGCCTGTAGGCCTCCGCCACCAGCACGCTTATGTTAGAATCCGTCCAGTTCTGTGTGGGAACATTCTGCAACAATATCATGAGTCCTTGGAAATCCTTTTCGAGCATCAGTCTTTCTCGCCAGTGAAGTAGAAATGCAGCGCACACATACAGCTGGAATGTTGCGAAGCCGTCCGACTCCGCGAGGTATGTGTCCCAAAGGCGAATAGTGCATGGCAAAGGTATTTCGCGAGTGAGCAGGTTGTTCATCCATCTGAAGGAAAACTGCAAATAGTCTACTCCGTGAGTTTGAAGGTGCTCGTGAAGCGGTAAATCTATGCGACGTATCAGTTCTTTGAGTTGGTTTACCTGGAAAATCGGAATTAGACACTTAATAAAAGAAAAATGTAACATATTGAATGAACATTCATTGAAAAAGGTATATTAATTAAATTTTATACAAGTGAATGAGAGAGACTACAAAGAAGAACTTTTTTATATTATTTCTACAACTGTAAAGTAAATATTCGTATATCAGAGATTCACTTCTAAACCATAGAAGTAGCAACTTCAAGGCTGGCCTTAATTCCAATGATGGTTATGACAAACTCTTATCACTAGTCATCAGGGGTTAGTGGAAAGAGCCTCCTCGAGTGACGCGACGTTACATGTTCTCCCGGTGCACCCTGGACAATCAGCCTTCGCCCACCTACGCTGATTGACCAATCTGTCCACTATGGCATGACTTTCTCCCACTTATCCTCTAACTCCCCTCACCCCGTACTAATCCTCTCCAATTAACTCCATAGCTGCACCTCCGTTTAATAACTAGTCATGCCGACATGAAAGAAAAAAGAAACTAGTCATCACATATCATCACTTACAGATTGCTGCTAAACAACTTTTGGAGCATGAAACTTTTGTAACTAATAAAAACTACAAATGTTAGTAAAAAATTGTAACAGCTATTTTGAGGCTCACCTACTTTGTTTTATTATTACTTGAACAGTAAAGTTGTTAGACTTAACTTTAACAGGTGCTACCATTTTTATTTATCTCACTCTACTTGCCACAATTTCTCCCCACAAGTAGCAGTTAAGTTTTTAAATTAAATAAAAATATCATATATCTATCACGCACCTTATATTGTATACCAAGTTGAGCGAATATATAATTGTCCTGTATGCTGTCGAGGAATTTCGACAGGCACCAAAAGGAGTCAGCTTCTATGACATCACGCTGCTCTTGCGTGAGGTTGTCCAGGGGAAAGTTGTCCAGCTCTTTGCCAGGTGCCGCTTCTTGGAGGAATACCATGAAGAAAGGCGTCACCAGATCGTTGATGCCCTGCACGTACCCAGATGCCGGGTGTCGTATCGCCCATATGTAAAGGATGCGCTCAAACATTACCTATATAAAAAATATTTCAAAAATTATTTGAAATTAAAAAATAAGGTACTTTAAAATTGTTTTTAATAAAATATACAATCTACTTGTAACTATTATAAAATAAAGAAACTTGAATGTTGATTAAATGGATAATTTAAAGGAGTTACATAATCATATCAGATATGATTTTCATTAAGGCTAATAATATGTATACTATGTATATGTACAAATTCGCACTATATGATTTTGTTTTAGCTCTTAGTACATGAAGATAGCAAAGCATCTGTAATATACAGGCATACAATATATATATTATGACAACAGATACTAATTCTACTTATTTTAATTCATATAAAGATCTTCATTGTCACATAACAAAAATAAAAAACTCATCCTAACATTTCGTGTAGAGGATGTTTAGTCAGTCTTTATCTATTAGCAGCATCAAATGGGCGTGCTACTCAATATTAATGTCACCTCCACATATGGACATCTGTAGCCAACCCCATATAGAAATACTCTTAAGGACTAAGACAAAATTGATAGATTTATTACAAAATATACAAAGAATTTTAATACTCTTTGTACATTTTTAGATTGCTAGATTAGAAAAATATACCCAGTCAACCTTAGCTAACAGGGAACTCAAAGCCGATGTACTGATTTTACTCTGTACCCTTGACGTTCATTAAGTGTATGTTACCTTACAAGAAAATAAAATATTTGAATTGAATTGAATTTGAATTTGCATTAGATGCCATCTGGATGGACATAAATAACTTTTGAATTTTTATATGTTCCACACGTACTACATATGTTAGTTTGTAATGATATACCTGTACAGTAATTTGCTGAAAGAGCGCGACGAGTGGGCTCATGCGTGGGATGTCTATGTGAATCTGCCTGTAGGTGTCTTCCTCTCGCTCGGCGTCGTAGTACTGGCGCACGAGGTGCTTGTAGTCGGCTCGTTTGCGTTCCAGCGTCTCTGCGCGCCGCTCGGTATTCGCTGGCAAGTAACCCGCCAGCAGCCGCCATGTCACAGCCCTTGCCTGATACACATATATAGGTTGCAAGACTTTTCCTGGTGTAACTACAATATATACTGATAGGGACACACATTAGGATTCCATATGCTATGGGTAACATGAAGATGTACAAAGTCAAACACCCAGACCTGGAATCAAAATTTGCATCTAAACAGGTAACCTTACTACTGTGCCATGTTGGTTACCTAATACAAGTTTGTATTGTTCTAGTTGCTTATAAGCATACTAGGTGTGACCCATAAAAAACCTACAAATTCAAAAATGTTTCTGTTCATAGTTTTTATATACTACCAGAAATAACATATTTAAATTAACATCATATAGGTACATGAAGTTGTTAACAAACCTTTATTGTGGACATATACTTAATAAGTAAATGTTGTTGGAGCAATTATAATACAGTCACTATATAAATAACTTAACATTTAATCACATGGAATTTTGTGAATAATTCCATGTGATTATATGGAATAAGGCAAAATGTATTGTTTGCCCGACATGATGTAGCATGTGATTATTAGTGGAAAATGTTGATTATAATTTGATGATTAAATCAAAAGGAGTTACATAAGAAAATAAACACTGTTATCTACAAATATGAGATAAAACACACAACTGACCTTGATTGGAATTCCAGACCAACTGAGCTGTTTCAGTTCATCTAGATCTAGCACAGAACTCTCCAGGAGCTGCTGAAAGCGTTCCAGCTTGGATTCGCTGCTCTCCTCGCGCGAGGCGAAAGCCGAGGCCCGCACCGGACGCGGGCGCCCGGGGTAGTGCCGTCGCGGCCCACTGCCGCTTCCTGCTCCTCCGACCACTCTTCGAGCTTCATTCTTCTTTACTGTGTCAGCCTCTTCCCGAGTCTTAACATTTTCACTTTCAACTTTGACGTCACTTTTGTTTACGTTCTTAGTACTATTCCTATGCGAATTTATTACGTTTAAAGCGGCTGTTTGCGATATGGCCTTCGATATTTTTGTGTCGGCGATTCCAGATATGATATCGTCGTCGCCGAGATCCCAGGCGTCGTTCACCGACGCCTGGAATTGCTGGTATGATGACCCCGACATAACCTCGTTTTGCTCGAGCCTCTGACGAGGCCTGCCTGGAACGGCGCGCTGCGGTGTCCTCCAGAACGTATCAGACAATAAATCGTTCTTGTCATATTCGGGTTGGTAACTGTCCATAATAAAATATAGCCATGGACATTCTAAATAGTTTTATTGAACAACAAAATAATATGAAAATGTTGATATGACATATCACTTCATTTCAATCAGTCAGTCACCTGGCAAGCCACAGACGAACAATAATAAATGCAACAACGAGCGACAGAATGGGTCACACAGAATCAAAATATAGTTATGACCGTTAACTGACTTAATTTAGGTTCTTAACTCGAAATAATATCCAACTTTTATGCAATGATTACGGAATCATTGCACGAAACATCATTGTACTATTGTATTGATCGATGCAAAGAATGCAATGCTTCAAATGTAACATTACCTATGTAATTAATGGCAAAAAACAAAAACCTAAATATCTGTCAATAAAATCTGTTGTATATTTATTGATTTTTCCTTATAGGTTACATGTTTTTACATTTTAATGTGATTTATATTATCTTGGCAAATAAAAAGAACATATCATTTCAAAATTTTATGAGCATATTATATACATTTTTTTAAACATAAACGACTTTTATTGAATGACAAGTTTCCAAGAGCCGTGTTAAATCAATACACAATAGTAATGCCACAACGACTTGGTTCTTTTTAACAAACATGGCAAGTCCACGTCCAGATGCAGATGCATCATCAATGTTCACGCAAAAGGGAGATGGCAAAAGGATTAAAAGTCCCGTAAGGTCAGAAATAGCTTCAAGAAGGAATTCGGTCGTAAAGTCGAATATTCCTGCCGAAATCATCACAGTAAAGGACTTCTTCGATTTTATGAAAACTGCGTATCAAGTGTATGAACATTTAGAAGGTGACGAGGATGAAGGGTCTAAAATCAATTGGGAGGAATTGACCAAACTGACCGTTATAAATCACGTAATTGAACAACAAGAGCGGGATCTTCTCTATCAAACTGCATTTGCAGAACAGAAACCTATGACGAGCAAGAGCGATACTGCTCTAGAAAAAAAGAATAGTGAAACTGAAGGCACTGTAAAACGCTTTAGCTACAGTGAAATCGAAGGTAGGTCTGATATATCATAGACAAAGCATATTTAATCTCAAACAGTTACTTCTACGAACCGAGAAGACGATATTTGTACAATTTCATTTAATTACAGAGAAAAGCCGTAGACGCTCATTACCAACCGAAGCTCGAGTGGAAATGCTCGGAGTTTGGACTGAAGCAAATCTTAACTGTAAGCTTAACGATGTATGTATTACATTATCCCATTGGAAGTTAATTTCCAACATGAAAATCGACGTTTTCATGTTATTTTTAATGATAACAATTATAAATGTTTGCCAGGTAATAAACGAAGGAATACTCGATTCTATTCTACCATATCTGGTGGGTTACAAAAAGCCCTCAAAAACTACAAGCGTTTATACTCCTTCTATTAAGAAATCACCATCAACGGTATCTACAGATGTAAAGAAGCCTGCAAGCTTTGGAGGTAAGCTTGGTATAGAAGTCAACAAAAAATCGTATAATTTATTGGCTTATGTTATATTGTTTACCACAATGTTTTAACTTTGCCTTCTACAAATTAATTTCTGTTTCAATAACTTTCGTTAAATATTTGTAAAATAAGTTTGCTGTAACCATTCCTATCACTACTATTATTTATTATTACCGAAACCAAAATACAATTAAAGGATTTATCAATGAAAAGGAATCAAGGGACCGATTGGGCAGACGAAAATCATCCGTTGTTGTTGCTCAAGATCGAAATAACCAGAAACAAGAGTAAGTTATGTAGTTACAAACATTTTAAAGATAAAAAACTTAAAATATATGTATTGTGAACGTTCGTTACATAGATCTTTTGTCAACCACTCTTCTTCAGACAGCGCAGTAATATTCCCGTATTTTTTTAACCTTTTCAGCGGTGATGTAGAAATTCACGTGTGTGACGAGGTAAAAGGCTTAAAGAAAGACTTTAGATGTCCACAGAAATTGCTGGTGTCTAAGATGGGTTACTTTGCTGACGTCACTGCCGGTCAACGCTTGGAAGATATGGACATATCAGTACATTGTGACATACAGGTTTGGAATTCGGCCAAAAGTACCATTCTTATTAGAAGATGGTTAATTTTATCAATATTTTAAAGATGCCAAGATTTATTTATATATATATATATATATTATTTCGACTTACCTATTTTACGTCCTCAATTGTTATATTATAAGCCTGACGTGTCTGTGCTTGAGTATTACAACCATTGGTGTTTATTAAGTACAGCAATCAAATTTTCCCTTCGGATATTTACAACTTTCTAAAATATTTAAGGATCATCTGAATAAGATAACGCCTGAAATTTACATTCAATACATTTTTATCTCTCCTCATTTATACTTTCAGTTCTGTATCCACTCATTTACACTCTCATGATCTTGGATATATTCCGTATTGCAATCAAATTTACATATCTACCCTTGCAGATATTCGACTGGTTGATGCGCTGGGTTAAACGAGATACTATATTAGTAGCTGATTGGCCACTTCTTGATCCCCACAATGTTGTACCAATTCTCGTCTCTGCGTCTTTTCTTCAGGTACCAATAAATAAATTAACGATTATTAATACTTTATAGTCGGGACATGAGTAAATTTATACCCTTTTTATAGTAAAACGCGGGAGACGAGTTTACTGGTCCTGTTGCGCAAAGTGGTAAGACACACGAAACTTGTAAAGAAGGGACTTTAAATGGGTGTTATCGTAGATTATCTATAGTTGACGGTGCCCAATCTACCAAAAATTTAAAAAATACCGCGCTAAGCCGCGATTTGGCGGAAAATGCCTACTACATTGTGTTAAAATGAAAACCATATTCACTTTGATAGTAACTTTATCCCACTTGTTTAATTTTAGATGGAACCTCTTTTACACGATTGCCTAATATACTGTCACGCTCATATGAATGAAATTGTTAAGACATCAACTAATCTGGCCTGCCTTAGTGATGCGTTACTTACAAGGTAAAATCATATTATATTTTATTTAATGTTCAATTAATTATATGTAAATGTCCAAGTATTGTAAATACCAAATTATCATATTTGACTACGACTTAATATTGCGGCCCCAAGCATGTACCTTGCGACACCCCCTTAATAAATAGTTTATAACGTAATAGTATTGTTTATATCTAATACATTTTCTCTAGATTATCAGCCATGTACACTAATGCGGAACTGGAAGCTATTCGCGATCGGAAGGATAAGATACAGTCACGGTTGTACTGTAAGATGATCATCTCCTTAGCAGAGCAAGTTCCAGAAACGCTGCGAGGTCACTACGCTACACTCGCGACATTATTCAAATGCAGCAAGTAATTACTTAATGATATATTGCCCTTATAATCTAGTTAGCTTTTTCAGACTTTCTCGATAATATGTTTTTTCATTCCGTTGGGAAAAACATGGGGTCAAACTTCTGATCTGAATAGTGTTCTCAGGTGGAAAAACTTACAAGAGTTGTTACAACTCAGTTTTCACGGAGAGCGTCGTAGAAAATCCAGTTTTATATAGATAGAGCTGTATTATTTGAGATTTTACATGTGACCTTTTACAAATCATGAAAACTACATAACATTTATCCTGAAAATTTTGAATAGAAAAGTAAGTATTGTATCTAAGTCACTGGTATTAAAAACGATCACTGGTATTAACAAAAGGAGGAAGGTGGTCTAAAGGTACTTGTAATCTCAAAACACTGTCATATCACTGGGTCGGAGAAATGGTTACTTTATTATGATGTGACCCGTGTCTCCAGTACGTGCGCTGACTTCAAAACGAAAAACGGTTTCTAAGGTCCTAGCCCCACATTAAAATGCCCTGTGCCGCGAATACCACAAACACTCAAACCAAGAACAGAAATCTAAATTCGCCATTTCAGATTCCAGATGCGCTAGAAATATCCGCTTGGCCAGAAATCGAACCCTCTGTGTTTCAGACCGTTATGATTACCGCTGTGCCACGCGAACCATTAACAATCTATGTAACGAACATTCATTTAAATTATTTATTTCCTTGTGAATTAAAAGTCATTTGTTTTTATTAAAGTTATGTCTCGTCAGGTGCAACAAGCTTTTAGGTCGTCACATCGCAGAACAAGTGCCGTGTCAGCCTGCCAGCATGCGTATCGACAGGCGCGGGAATGTTGTATCATCTCATACCAAGTGAGAAATATTGATGTATTCAGCACGAATTTTGTACCATAGCGCACAGACACGTGACTTCTATAATACAATACAGGCATTTCACGTACGTGTGTATAGACGTACTTGTAATGACATGTGTATGCATTCATTCATTTATTAGAATAAGCAGTTTACATTTTTTCAATAATAGAATTAGTGTTCAACAAGTACTCATTGAGATTGGTTTTTACCGCAACTAAGAGTAGCTGCGGGTAGAGATTCTTCCTTAATGTAACAGTTCATGGCGCCATATTTCAGTAGTTTATGGTCCTTCGAGCTGGTATGTTTTTCTTAATCCACACAGAATTAAGGTCACGTATGAATACAGCGTTTTAGAAGCTCTTATAATTATCACTTTTTTTAAGTTAAAACGTAACGAATATCTTAATATATATACAATTTCAAAGCAATTAATGCTATAAAGGACGTATTGAATTTTGTTAGAAATATTATAGATCTACATATATTATTTTGTTAGGAAATAATACGAATTTTCATTTATCTCTATCAATTCTGGGATTAGACCTTTTACGTTTTATTTAATAATATTATATTAAATTTGGTTATACTGAATATCCGTTTTTCTCCTAAATAGCTAGATTTAGTTTTTTTTGGTGTAGTATAGTAGTAGATTTAGTTTTTTTTGGTGTCATTGAAGTAATTTTTTTTTAAATAAATATTTTTGACTCGGCTAATATTAAGAATATTGTGGATCAGAGATCCGTCGTGGAGTCTGAATGACTACATAACATGGCTCTACGGCGAGCTGCGCTCCTGGCGCCGCGTGTACTGGCGCCTGTGGGCCGACTGCCACTTCCTGCACTGCCAGCTCTGCGAGAACTATTTCCCGGCGTATCAGGTTTGACACACTGTGTATTAACATAAAGGTGGGAGAACTATAGTCCGACCGGATAGGTACATAATTGCCGTAAAGCATTACTTGTCTTGATATTGATGAGGGACGGGAAGCCTAGATGGTGGTTACGAAAGCAATATTTATTTATTAATTGGGATGACGAAGAAATCTGTATAGATCTAATAACATATATAGTATTTTGAAGGTGGGAGAACGGTTCGACCGAGGACCCGCCACCGCCGCCCTCATAATTCCCCGTAAAACATTACTTGTGTTTCGGTTGGAGAGGCCGGCTGCCGACTATACTTTGAAGCGAGGCGACCATCTTAGTCTTGAGAAGTAGCAACTTATCTGTTTGAGTTCAGATAGTATTTCAGTCGTGTGTGGCTATTCGTAGATGTCTATAGGATGCGACTACTTAACATCAGGTGGTTTGCTTGCTCGTTTGCTAATCTTTTCACAAAAAAAGGAAAAGTAATCGCGTTACGTATTTGTAATATGCTGTGTGTACGGCGCAATGCGCTTGCGATTTGTACACACCTGCGTTGTACGTACAAATGTGTATGGACTACGAGCGAACATAAGTGATGTGTTTATGTCGGCGCTACAAGATTGAAGACGGACATTACGTCTGTGCATTCGTAGATACTGGATTGATGCTAAAAATACAATATGTCTGAATTGTCGGCCCATTTCCAGTCTAGAGAAAAGAGGTCCAGCTTAGTGCCGCCTCCCGCAATCCTGACTCTATGTAATATATGAACGCCATAGTCAGTGTTAATATTTAGGGTTAGGTCATAGTCCACCATACTGGCCAAGTGCGTATCGATAGTTTGCTACTATGTGCAAAATATTAAGTGAATGTCATAGAGGAATAGAATCCTAGAGAGAACATTTGTAATCATTAAGATGGAGTGGTGTTCTCACCGCGAGTCTTAATAGTGTCGTATTAATATGTGTGTTAGGGATTTATAGCGGAACAGAAACCTTGAAAGAACATTTGTAATTATATAGATGGAGTGGTGTTCTCACCACGAGCAACCGGCGCATATGTTCGCGCTGGAGGGTCGCCCGCCGCTGCCGGCCGGCCGCTACCCTTGCTGTGGGGAGCGCGCCTACCGCTTCGAGACCATTACCAGGAACACTGTAAGTGACGTAAGAATATCCCATTTTTCTTCTTTTCCTTCTTTGTGCTGATTGAACAACATTTAATTGAGATAAATAAAGGTGATTAAACTATTTTGTCACTGAAAGAACAGTGAATATTGATTATATTTTAAATATAAAATTGTCAAACCAATGAACACTTTCCCTGCGGGATATACATTTGCTGTGTATTACTTGGCATTACCTGTTATGTACGTATACATCTGTATAGATTCGTATATTTTACCGAATAGCTTCATTAGATAATACGGAGGAACTCTTAGACGTGATCTCGAAGCGATCGAGGAAATAATAAAATAATAGGTCTCATAAAGACTTTTAAAATATCATGAACAAGTCTGGTTATCCTGAAAAGAAGCGTGTTTTGTTTATTGTAGTTTACAAGAAAACCTATATAATTGTTATGAACATAGACGTAAATAAGTCTCTGTTTTGTTTGAAAAATATAGTACAAAGTTATAAGTTGTAGACATTTTTAATATATGAAGTTTGTAACTTAGTTATTTAGTCCTCATTTGCATTGCATACATTGCAGTGCATGGTAGATCTACCTTTCCACTTTATTTGGGTTCAACTTTCCAAGTTTTATATACTGAAAATAATTTATTCTAAGAAAATGTCTAATTCCCTTGACCAGGGTTGTCAGTTCCGCGAGCACGCGCCGGACGAGCGCCTGCCGGCGGACGCAGCAGCAATGGAGCTATACACTCGTTTTCGCGATATCATCGCCATGCGACCGCCGCACCTCGTCTTTCCCGAACGCCTGACGCGCCTTGTCGCTAGAGGTAATGATAAATGATTTTCACGTAGATGAATATTGGGTCTTCTTCTTCTTCAGCCACAGACCAGTGCTGGATGTAAAACTCTTCCAAGGCGCGCCACTGAGCCCGGTCTTCGGCTCTACGAATATTGGTTGAATTTAGTAAAAGATTTATTTTTATGAGAGAAGAGTAGCTAGTGTGCAAGCAGGCCACCTAATGTTTAGTAGCCACTGTTAACCTGAAATAAAACTAATGTCTTGAATCTCGGGTCGTACATAGATGCGTCGCTGATCCTGAAAACTATGTTCGCTTTGATTCTAAGTGTAACAGCAAATGCACCTCTCCGACCGAAACACAAAAGGTTTTTCACGATTTTTAATGAGGGGAATGATGGTACCTCCCCATTTGTTGACTTATTGACTTCAAGAAATTAGTGATCCAGCAAGTTAGAGCTTAGAAGTCTTAGAAATGCTTTCTATTTTCTTTAGAACCTGGAGAAGACGCGGGAGGCCGTCTTCAGTGCAAGGAGGTGTTTTGGTGGGAGGGCATCCAGCTTGTACCTCCTCGGCAGCCCCTTGGTCTCCTGGGCAAACTTTACACCAGCAACAACAAGTTCAACCGTGAGATTCTAGTCAATTAGGCATAGCGATTACGTGTGTCGATGATTCTTGATTGGCGTGTATATAAAGGGTTCAATAATGGCATGTTGGCCGAATTAAAATGGCACCATGATTATGATTACATGTTTGCGTATTGTGATAAAAAATAATAGTAAAAATTAAATAAGCGAATCATCAACACACAATCGTAATAGTAATAAAAATATATCTATTGTCCACAAATTCAAGAGTTATAAGTGGTGATATTAAAATGTGAATTTTGATGGACAGTGGATCCTAGAGGTGCCAATTGCAAAACCGCTGTAAATACGCTCTCCACATTGGCAATCGCGTAGTTGACATATTTCGTGATGCTTTCATTTGTAAACAATGTTCATTACATAAAAATATAATCCGTCAAAAACTCATGAAATGGAGACAAACGTAACGTCGTGGTGCAGACGTACACACTACTGCGGTTAAGTATTGGAACACTGTTTATAATAATTTTTATTTAGACTTTAAACACAGACGATCCCTTTTTAAGTTTCAGGTTAACCCTTGCCGATAAATGGCTACTACAAAACCTACATGAAAGTATTATGTACAACATAATCATTACCATCAGTATATTTTTTATATTATCAAGGTTAAAAAAAGTGCCGAGAGTTTTTCCGGCTTTTTTCTACCGGTGAATCTTAGCCAAGAGGGCGCTCAAAGCCGATTTACTGATTTTACGTTGTACAGTTAACATCATTAAGTATATGTAAATACTTTACAATGAAATAGAATATTTGAATTTGAACTTGAATTATACAAATCGTGTACCCTGGCGCAAAATAAAATGTGCGCGTACGCAGCGAACGCTCGGCCCGGCTCGCCCGTGCTCGGCGCAGTTCGCACGTCCGCGCAGTCGCTGGCAGGAAACTGCTCCACCGTAACGTGCACCTCACCACAACTAAAGCCCGAACCCAAGCCGGCTAAGCCCAAGGAAGAAAGTCCTAGGAACAAAGTAAGTTGCTACAGAAACAACACTGATATCTTAATGTTGTACGAAAGGAGCCCGATTTTTATTGTTGTGACGTTGTAATTAGTGTTGTGGTTTTCAGGACAAACTTTGCTTCACAATGTTGAAGATTACATACTGAGACATGACTTCAGCATCATTAACGCGTACTCGTATCACTAATTTAATCCACTGTACATAGTTATATTAATTTGCATGAATAATAAATGTTGTAAATGTTGTAGTATAGTAAGTAGACACTATTGTGAGTAATAGAGACTATGCACTTTATATGTATTTTATAGACTTTAAACAGGATTATTAACTTAGTTACCGGATTATATTACGAATGATATAAATTAAAAGCAGTGAAAAAAGGTGAGTCTATTAATTTTATCCAAACGAAATTATTACTTTGACAAACATAACTCTCTGGTAAGTGAAGATTTTATAATAATGTCAATTTATTTATCTGTTTAGTATATTTTTCCTAATTGTCATTTTTCATGCATTTTTTTATTTGTACATGCAGCAAAGAACCTTCTGCCTCATCTTATGATAATTGGTTTCTGCTACGGAACTGTTCATTAAAGCAAGTCGCATCTTGATGTTTTTTTATGTGTAAAGACATTAATAAATAAGTGCCTTAATATACAGCATATATTATAATGTTCGGCCCATGTAAACGAATACACAATAGGTAACGCTACAATGCTGCTATAGAACAATAATAACTATCAATGTTTGCAATCGTCACAAGTCAATGTTACTAGTGACATATTTTAACTCGTTATTCATAACGCAAAGCCAGGTGCGGCGGCCAGCGGCGGAGCGGGCGAGGCGGCGGACGAGGCGAGCGAGTCGGACGACAGCGAGCAGAGCTCCGATAGCGGCCGTTCCGACGAGGACGCGGCGCCGCGTCGCCCGCGGCCACGCGCCCGGGCGCCGGCGCCGCCCGCCGATAGGAATGCGTGAGGATGACGATTTACTTTACTTCTATAGCTTTCCATTACATTTAATATAAATGATAATAAAACTATTTATCGAAATGACATATATTAATAATTAAATCGATATATATATTTTTGTATTTGCTGTCACCACACTATTTGGTACTTATTTTGAATGATCCATAGATACTTATGCACAGTGATTCTTTAGAATGAGTTAAATAAACCATAAGCCTACACAATAAGAACGCTTTTTTAAACTCATTGCTTTATAAAAGGAATATACAGTGTACCAACGCTAATGTTGTGTTTTGTATATTTGGATCTGGATTTAGAATTGTTACTTCATGTTTGCCTGGCTGATACCCTGTAAGTTACCACTGCGCTGATAAGTTCGTCAATCTCCAAAAATTACGTGACTGTTAACTGTTAATTAACATTTATTAATAGTTTTCGTTATTTTCGGTTTTGATGGTATAATAAAAGTTTTGTAGCAGTGCGCGACGATCGGTGTCCCGGGCGTGCGGGCGTGTAAGCGGGCGCGTGTGGGTGGCGTCGCTGTCGGCGCGCAGCAACCAGGACGGTCAGCGACGCTTCGAGGAGCGCGCCGCCTCGCACATGCGCGCCGCGCTCGCCCGCCGCCTGCATCACGCCACCAGGACCAATCACCATCCTGGTCAGTTTAAAAAAAAAAAAAAGAGACACCAAAATACCAATGTACGCTAGAGCAGCTTAGTAAAATAAACATGGTGCACGGTGCGGATGTCATAAACTAATATTATCGCATAATTTATATATTTTACTGTGTACCGGGTACTCATGATTAATGA
Source organism: Phocides pigmalion okeechobee (assembly GCA_018251015.1). Classification (NCBI taxonomy): domain Eukaryota; kingdom Metazoa; phylum Arthropoda; class Insecta; order Lepidoptera; family Hesperiidae; genus Phocides; species Phocides pigmalion. The sequence continues at coordinate 21,140 of DWON01001377.1, forward strand.
CTTTTGATTGCCGATATTTTGAACCAGTTGCATGGCTCGTGGTCCCGGCTAAACTCAAATTGTCGGCAAACAAAAATCATTAATCGTAAGCACATATAGTAAAATGTAGAACAAAAACAATCAGTATCATGTTGCAGGTGGAGCCTATGCGAAGCTGGAGGCAGAGTGGCGCGAGCGACACGCGCCGAGGCCGCGTAACGCACCGTCCGCACGCGCACGTCCGGCGCCGCGATACAAATAATCAACGTACGCGCTAGAATAAATTCCTCGCTTAATCATTATACACGTTTATATTACGACCTAATAAATCAACTTATTGTGTTGAATTCGAGTTTGATTTTTCCTTACAAATTTATAAATAATACAGCAGGATATTGACTTGCGTTGCGAAGAGCCTGTTATTTTTTTGGCTTTTTGAAGTAAAACTGAGTTCCAAAAGCACTTCATGGGTAAAAGGCATTCGGTAGCGATTTCAGAGATGACCTGTCCAATTTAGAAGTTTGCTACAAATTTCGAGATGACATCAAGCATATACCTTAATATCAATAACACATTGAATTTAATGTATTTTTATCATTTCAATATATAGAAAAAATATCAGATAATGCAGTAAACGGTTGACTTTTGTGTGGGATTAAAAAAAAGATTAAGATATTTTTGTTATTCTGAATATAAGCAAGCATGTTAAAGTTTCTGATAATCAATGTGCAAATGAAAAACAATAAATTGTGTCAAAAGTTTATTGACTCTTATCCTAAAATTAGAATCGCAGACGGTGCGGGTACTGGCTGGAGCGCAGCCCGAAGGCCGCCTTGAGGTAGCCGCGCATCAGCTTCTTGTCGGCGCGCTTGCCGATCGCCTTCACCACCGCCTCGTCCACCGTCTTCTGGTCTGTCTTACGCTGTTCTGATGGAACGTATTTCTGGAAACAAATAAAAAATATTTTAATATTTAGTTGACCTCACGAATTATATGTACCGAAAATCGTATGTGTGTGTATTATGAATGAGTCAAGATCATCTAAAACATTCAAACTCAAATCAAAATAGGTTTCTAAAATTTCTTTATACAATAGAAACAACCAAAAACTGTAAAAAACAGTTTTGTAACTTATACTTAATTCTATTTGTTCTGTAAATGGTCTTTTTAAAACAAAAACATTACAGACATTTAAGCATAGCAGGCTTACAAATTACTGGTTGTGATAAACATGCAATTAAATACTATAGGGCCTACCACCATCTTGGAAAATCAGAATTACTTACATAGCAATTATAACTTAAAATATGTTTATCCATTATTTCCTAACAAAGCTTCTTGGAACTGATGAAGCAGTGAAATATCAACTTTGAAGTGAGTTTAACATAAATTTATTTCAAGATAACTTAATAAGGCCCGAGGTAACAATCAAACATCACTGACCTCTTTCTTGGCAGCGAAGATATCCTCGCCCTGCTTGCGCTTGACGCTGCGCTTGGTGCTCTTCTTGTTCTTCTTGAAGTATGCGTCATCAAGGTGCGGGGGCAGCTTGAAGTCGCCCAGATCGATCTTGGTGGTTGTGCCGATCACGTAGCGCTGAGGGATGCGTCTCAGCGGGCACGAGTTGAACTGTAATGAAGAAACATATATTTAACTACAATTTTTTTTGTGCGAGTTTTTAAATTATTGTAAAAGCAATGCAGACTGTATGACTACAAAATTTAGGAATATATTCACATAGCAAAGTTACCACAAAAATTAAATTTGAAAGTAGTTAAATTGATTAGTAGACAAGCATCCATTGTAACTATGTCTGCATAAGATTAAATTAGCCGAATGAAAAATTAAATAACAAAAAGGAATTTGAAAGAGAGTTAAAAAAATACATTTTAACCATAATTGTTATTGGCTACTGCTCAGATTCTAGATAATACAATGTGACAATGTATGGTCTATAAGGAGTCCAGCAGTATAGTCATTCTATGTGCAAAGTGAGATATGGATTAAATAAATCAGTAGTTTTAGCATCATAAAAAAACAAACAAATCATAACAGGAAGAATGAAGCACCGTTTAACAACTCGTGTAGAATTGTGTTCAGTGACATATGTACAAATGCATGTTTCTGTATGTGTACTAACAGCAAAAGGTCCAGTGACGAGCAGCAGGCCGCTGGGCAGCACTCCGACAAGGACGACGCGCTTGCCGGCGTGGCGGCCGGCCAGCAGGATGCACACGGTGCCCGGCGTCAGGTTGGGGCGCGTCCTGCGCACGTGCTTGCTGAATGTCTTGTGATGCGGCCGAGAACGGATCCTGGAAACAAACATCCTGTGTTATTACTGAAAATAAAAGATGTGTCTATTGTCTGTACAGTTATAACAACAAATGTTTGGGCAAAGGTAAAAGTTTTACCAGTTTTATTGGTATTCAGCTTATTCTGATAATAGTTTGGAAAATAAAGTTGAATTATGACAATTAATTCTATAGAAACATTTTACTAAACTTAAGATCTTCAGTTTTCATACCATTTTTCAATCAATAAAAGGTGTGTGAGATATTGTATTATCACCTATACAAATAGAAGATTCACATTAAAACAAAGATTTACATATCATTTTAACGCTACAGTCCCATATAAAAAAGCACCTGTCTTACATGCATATATCAGTCAAAAATCGTATCGTATTGTATCGTTTGTCAGGGTTTTATATAATTATATTCAGTTACATGCATAAAACCATTTAACATTTATTGTTGCAGATGACAAATGCTATGTTCAAGTATCTCTAAACTAGCCTATATCCATATACATATATAGGTATAGGTATTCCCATAGCATATAAATTAATGCTAAATAGGTTATTTATGGTGGAATTACTTGTGTAATTTGTAAGTTGCAACTTGGGCATAGCCAACCTGAAAATGTATAGAGAGTATTCGCCTAATTTGGGTTTTCTGACCTCTAAATGTTCTATTTAGAGTTGCATAAATTTATATTTACTTCACTCATTCCCACGTTTTTTATGTTCTGGGTACTCTTTTTAAATGTACATATTATATGTGAACCTACACAACCTATCCTTGACTAACATATCATACTCACAAATTTAACTTCATAAAAATAATCATATAACTTTTTTTTATTTATCATGCAGATAAAATAGAGAACAGCTAATAGTAGACATGATGGGAAACAGTTACTGCTGGCCATAGATATCTATTCTATACCTACTTCATGTAAAACAAGTTCCACCAGAAATCGATGATATGTGTTGCTAATTCTAGGGATCAGGATGTTTTCATGTGTGAGATCACTCTGTTACTACAATATGGAAAATATCCATACTATTACATGATAGTGATATAAAGTCATGTTCTTAATTTTTGTTTGTATTCTTACAATCTCAAAACTATTGATTAAATCTACATAAAGTTTATTTAAACCACAAAACACCCATACCTCTAGACTCTTTATAGACAATGTTCAATTAAAAAGGAGCAATAGCCAAAAATAATTTTAGGCAAGATAAGAGTTTCTCAAAGCTCATAAGAGATCTAATGTAAGACGTAAGAGATCTAATGTCATATGGCATATTACTGTGGGGTAGTGCTGCTGATATAGACACTATTTTTATTTTACAAAAGCGAGCGATC
>DWON01001378.1:0-24761 GCA_018251015.1 Phocides pigmalion okeechobee
TACACTTTATATATATATATATATATATATATATATACATATATTAATATCAGTGTCCTTATTATAAACCAAAGTACCAAATAAAACAAAATATCTATTTAACTATTGAGTAAACAGCTATATCGTCAAAAAAATTCATATTGATGGCAAGATATCCAAATTCTTCCACAACATTATTTACTAGTAAAAACCTTATACAACAGAGACAACTTTAGCTTCAGCTTCAGATGGACTTCCTGTTCAATATGGAGTAGCAATTACAAGTTACGATCAACTGGACTCCATGGTATTTTGTTAAAAATGAATAAAATAAATTGGTGGTAAAATCACACTTTTAAAACAAGCTAGATTTAATATGACATATTAATTTACGTGTTGTTCTCAGCAAGCCCTTTCGTTTAATACCGGTATTGTGGTAGTGTAGAAAAATTACTACCGCGCCGTCTTGGATGATCCGCCATATTATGTAGTATGACGTCACATAGGTCAGCATACATTGTCATTCAAAATAGGCGTGTATAGCAAAGATTGAAAACTCATTTGCAAGATTCCGCCCGGATAAATGTAATAGTATATATATATATATATAATATAACATATAGTGCAAGTAAAATAAAAGTTTGTAAAGGTGTGGCGAGAGTACGTACCTGTCGCTCGGCGGGCGGCGGCGGGCGCGCGCGCAGCTCTTGCGTGAGGCGCGCCGCCAGCGACGACGCCTCGTGCCCGCTCACCGTGTAGTGCAGGTTGCTGCGCACACACACACACACAAAATTATATATCATCATCATCATCACCATCATCATCACCATCGTCATCATTATCACCATCATCATCATCATCGTCATCATTATCACCATCATCATCATCATTATCACCATCATTATCACCATCATCGTCATCATCATCAGCCTACAATAGTCCGCTGCTGGACATAGGCCTTTCTAATGGCACGCCCCTAAGCTCGATTCAGCTTTCCTTTTTCAGCTGCTCCCAGCCACTTTCCGCATGTCGTCCCTCCACCTGGCTGGAGGGCGCCCTACACTACGTTTGCCGAGACGCTGTCCACTTCAGAACATGTCTACCCCAACATAGGTACCCAAACTATATATTATATTCCTGTCTATGTGATTATAGATTAACGTTCAATATTATCGATCGGTATGTTCTAATTAGTAACATAAAATAAATGAAGTCTCTATATATTATAATACAAACCAGATAGGTATAGGATCCGACGGTATCATCTTTGATTTGCGTGAAAATGAACAGTCCATTTCGTCCAAGTCCTGAAACATAAAAAAATATCTATTATAATTCTTTTACATATCAGATGAACATACTATAGTGTAATTTATAGAACAATACAATAATAAAATTAGATTTACTTTATATATCGTCAACCTATTCAAACTATTCAAATTATTCAAAAGGTGATAGAGGCTTTAGACCTCGCGCGGAGCGGCACCACCGCCACCCTCATAACCCGCCGTAAAGCAACATGTTCATCATGCATTGTGTTTCGGTTGGGGAGGTGTGGTTGCCGGATACACATTGTTGGAGGCGAACATCTTAGTCCTCAAGAGTAGGAACGCATCCGCCTCCATTCTTAAATAGAACTTCTGTTCTATTTGAGAATGGACGTGGTTGTCCATGAGCACAGTGACCACTTAACATCAGGTGGCCTGCTTGCCCGTTTCTTACTCTTTCATATTAATAATAAAAAAAAATCTTGTTGCATGTAGAATTGATAACAAATGTTTATAGAGAAGAGCAGGCATTTGAAATCAGGTGAACATATTCATTTGCTATTTCTATTAAATAAAATAATGTAATTTAATATACAACTATGTGTTTCTACAATCATATGCAAAACTCACTGGTTGTAAAGTCTCTTGACTGGCCATTTGATCGTCTTCACCCTCCTCTTCTATGCATTTCACTTCATCTGATGAGCTCTGGAATAAACATTTAAATAAAAAAGTATAATTTGATGCATTTTTTTTTTTCATAATATTAACTTTTTCTAAAACTTTAGGTAGAAACACAAATGTAAACAAATTTAGACGACAAAATACACTGTATGTATCAACTAAATATAGTAGAACTGTAATTCGACTGGAGTAGATCTTCTGTCACTTTCATACTCCGCAACTCTGTTTTAGTTGAAGAGGTGCGGTTGTTGAATACACTTAAAAGCGAGGCGACCATCTCAGTCTCAGTCTCAAGAGTAGTAATGTGTGTACTTGCGACCTCAGACAGATCTTCAGGCTTGTTTAAGGATGTATGGATGTAGAGGCTACAGTGGCTACATAACATCAAGTAGTATTTATGCTCGTTTGTTATAATTATATTACATCAAAACGTATGCAAGTTAAATTACATGATTTAGTATTTCGACCAAACATTCATTAACGACAGACGGAGTCATCATAGACGACAAATACAATAATGCCGTCTACAAAGGCTACAATGTTGGTACTGCTTGGTATTGTTGTACAGCAGTCGACTGCCGATATGTTGGCACATAAGAAGGGGAGAGGTACCGAGTTGTTGTTGGTGGAGTGGTTGCGGCTGTGCGGCCGGAAGCCGGGCCCGGGCGGCAGGTTCTTCTGCACGCAGCAGTTCACGCCCGGGCTGAAGTGCAGCTCCACGTGGAACCTGCGCATTTATATATTTTTTTGCTTAGAAGCATGTATCAGTTCGACAGCCTCAATGACATTTGTTTTTCTTGTTAACTGTCTCACGACGAAAGTAGCAGACTAAAGGTGATAAATACGGTTGACCTAATAGTTATTTTGGTATTCTTCATTTTTAATCCATTGTTGTCCCATTGCTAGGCACAGGCACGTAATGTTTTTCAGAATGAAAAACATTACGTCATAGTTTACCAAACTGGCCAAATACTGAAGCTAAGAATCGACACAGCTTTGAGAACTTTTCACAAGAACTCTCAAAATTCGTTACAATGTTTTGCATAATGAAGATTTAAATAGTTTTTTATTATTCTTATTTTAAAAGAATTTCTAACGAATTTTCATTTTAGCTTGTTCTGCAAACTGATTATAAAATATTTGAAAATTAATAACTTTCAGAATAAAGATATATTTGTAAAAATGATAAAAGAAAATGAAATAAATACCTCTCCTCGGAGCAGGGGTCCTTAGTGGGGTCCTCGTACAACATCACGACGATCTGCGACATGTAGTTGAGCTCCGACACCATCGACACGTACTCCATGGCACGCCGCCATTGCTCATCCTTTAACACCTGCAATATTTCACAATCCATGTATGTACCTGTACTTGGACTGTTTATTAAATGTTGTTACTACACTGTTAATACACGGGTAAATTTTAAAAGTGGTAGAGCCATTAGAGCTCACCCGGGGCGGTACCACCGCCACCCTCATAACCCGCCGTAAAGCAACGTGTTCTTCATGTATTGTGTTTCGGTTGCCGAGGTGTGGTTGCCGGATACACACTATTGGAGGCGACCATCTTAGTCTTCAAGAGTAGGAACGCATCCGCGTCCACCCTTAAATAGAACTTCAGTTCTGTTTGAGATTGGACGTGGTTGTCCATGGGCTGCAGTGACCACTTAACACCTGGCCTGCATGCCCGTTTCTTACTCTTTTGCAATAAAAAAAAGCTGTCCAAAACTTATAGTACGTACTATAGTCATAAAAAATGAAGTATTTAAAATATTTTTTAGACGCGAATTTGACTTGTCTATGTAAAGTATGCTATTCATAATTATAATTATTAATAGTACACATCAGATTTAAATATTTTGATATATTAAATTTATTAATATTCATTAGCGTTATAACTTAATAAAACCAAGATTATTAATAAGTCTAAAGTAAAAATATTTATAATAATTACTGATTACGCGTCATATTAAAAATACAAATGAATAATTGAACAATTTAAGATATTGTTTTCTTGTATCTTTTGCAAAATTGTCTATTGGAGTTGCAATGGCGATAAACTTGTCAACGGAATGGGAACTGGAATTAAAATATAATTGCAGTTAAACTTTGCCGTACCTAAAGTGTATTTCCTCATTAGTACTTGAAATGTGATGATCATCATACCGAATACTTGATTAATCTGAAAGACGATTGAGTCATGTCGTGTATGTTTATATTTGAGTTTATATCTGATGTTAAATATGGCGCCATATTCTTATAGATATAGGTAACTAGCTAGGCGAAAAGGCAGACGAGCTACCGTGAAAACCACCAAGAAATACCAGAGGTGTCGACAGTATTGCTGGCTTTAAGGAGAGCTCTTTTTATACCTTGTTTGAAGAACCCCATGCGTTCAGGGAATATCTTTTATTTTTTTTAGATGTGGAAATCATCAAATGATCCCCTTCGCCTAGGGCAGCGACGAAGGCTATGTTAGGCTTTTACTGACTAAAACCACATCCATGTTCTTGCTCAGCCATCAGGTGCCGAAGGCCGCGGGACCCCGAATGGACAACCACCGGGACCTCAGCAGGCCTCGGTCCGCACTTTGCGTCTTGGCGGACCCCACCGAAGATATCATCTCCAAGAGAGGCAATCGGGTATTCAGGGAATATCTAAGGCGGAAGCTTATTCTATATTTTGCACGTATTATGAACAAATGTACGTTGAAACCTAAATATGGAGAAGCGATTTTAATACGCATTTTATTCCATTTAATTACGTTAGTAACTTGAAAAAACATTACAATGAGCTTGTCTGGAAATAGGTCCTCCGAGGGATCACATTTGCAAATACGTTTTGAAGAAGCACCCAAACACTTATGTAGGTCAAAGCTTAAATTGGGTCATGGGTGTAATGCCATTATAATTGTAACAGTTTAAAAGTTTAAACAAAGTTGTGGGTCTCAATATCAATATATCGATGCGCCTCAACTAATACACCTGCGCATAAATTTTCAAGGATCCCCCAAAATGAGTAAAACTGTTGACATCAAAGCTTGGAAACATACGTAACTAAAATGAGAGCTTTAAAGCTCTATATAATTTAAAAATTCTAAACTTCCACTGGCCATGCGGTGTTGTTTGAATGAAAGTTTAATTTGGTTCAGACAACAATAATAACAACAATCAACACCTTTTCTACAAATATGTATTTTTATATATGAAGAGTGGGAAATGATTATGCAAACTACTTTATGTTAAATAGTAGCTCAGCCCGTAGATATGTAACCTCAAAAAATACTAAAGCGCTACCTGACTTCGTACTTAAATTCATTGCTACATATGAGGACTCAGATATTCACTATGTCTGTAAATGTAACCAGCAACAATACCTCTTAAACGAAAAAAAGATCTGGTTCACGGCGCATTATAAATGTAGTGGCGATTCCTCCTCGGTCTACCTATACTTTTATCATCCTTCGTAACTTTAATGTAACTAGACAATAGTGCTACAAAAACAATTTAATAGCTCGCGAGCCAGCAAAAGATCATCATGACGATCCCTCCCATACAATAACTTATTAAACGCTTTAGTAAGGTGTGTCATGAAGACTCGTGAACGCCAGTTGCAGTTCCGTCAATGGGGTGAATAGTGGTCACTCACGCTCAATTTGTGCTCACGCATCCAAAAAAAATCAAAAAAATTCTTCCGCCACCTGTAGTTCATCTGTTTAAAAGTTACGAGGAGACTAAATAAATACAAATCAAACCTGTAACCCTTACAATTTCGCTTCAGTTGCCTAAAAATATTTTACAATCGTTAAATTAATTTCACGTTTATCTTTAAGTAGATTTTATTTGGACGTTAAATAACTGCCCAAAATAGAAGAACATATTTTTCATCACAAAACTGTGTACAGTTTCACTCGACATAACTAAAGCGCCATCTTGGGATTACTAGCGTGTTCACATTAAGTCAAACCGCCTCAGTTAAGACAACCTTGTCAAATATGAGATTTTGGTTATTTGAAAACATTTAATAGGTGGCAGAACTATGGTTGGACTGAGAGGTACCACCAACCCCCTCATGATTTGCCTTAAAGCAATTTTTTTGTTCCTGTTGGAGAAGTGCGGTTTCCGGCTACAATTAGAAGCGAGATGACTATTTTAGTCCTCAGGAATAGTCAACTGAAATTTATAACTAAAAGACCTGAATATTCGTTTACAAAACGTAATTTTACGCTTACTATGAATTTGGGTTAACCTGATGCTTTGCATACAAAATGTAAACTTGGAGTCTGCTACAAAACTGAAAAATACATACGTAATTTTAAAATAACGATTATCTTAAACATACTATTATTGTGTTCATTACCCAAGAAAACATAACGTATGATTTTATACTGTGATCATCGCGGAGTTATACCCGTTACGTACTCTCGATTAACGATTTTTGATTGTCGATATTGCGAACCAGTTGTATGGCTCGTGGTCGCGGCTAAAATGCGGTGACAGGGAGAAACTATTGACAGGTCCTAGTGGTAGATTAATTTGTCTACCATACATTTACTTCATTTTTCTTTTTTGCGTTCCATATCATGACATACAAATCTTTACTGACTGTAACACGGTTCAAAAAATATAGTGTGTTAGTACATAGCCTATACCAGGCAGCTACAACCACCCTGCGTATATGTTTGGTGGTAAATTACACCAGTAATTCCCATTAACATCAAAACAATTAAACAAACGGACAGAATTTCAGATTTAAAACAATAAGAATTGGGACGATTTTGATTTGATCGCCATTTGAGATGAAGCACAATGTAACGACGTACTGGTTATGATTCACAAAATGTAATTTCACATGTATTCGGGATGTATTTGGGGCAGTCGGCAGTTCCATCAGCGACTCGGAAGGAACCCGGGGTCTAGGCCGCAACCTAGATTCTTAGCTTATCTGTGTACGGAATTCCTAACAAATTGCATTGTGATGAGGTGTTCGTCGGAATTGCATATACTCGTAGGCTAGATGGCTAATGTAGAACTAGAAATAACGGAGCTTAAACGTAGGTAATACAATTATATTAGATACTAGTGGGCTCAGCGAACGTTTCCGCCCCGAAAAAAAACCTATATGTCATTTATTGCAAACAGTATGTCAGGTTCTACTGGGTCCAAGTTCAAAAATATCAGCTTTGCATCCGTTTCCTGAGCCACCTATTGGATTCAATTAAGAATGTAAACCATTCTCAGATCCACTTATTTTAGGAAGATTTCAGTGGCATACACAGACACTATTTAAGGCACTAAGCATTATATATGTAAAGACTAGTTCCTGCCTGCGACTTCTTACACGTGGGCTTCAAGATTAGGGGTTTCCAAATTTTCGAGCAGCAAAAGTTTATTATGTACTCAGACCCGGGACTTTCACACTGACATATCATTCTAAGACCTAAGAATCTATTTGCTTATTTTCTGGATGGTAGATCCTCATGGAACATAGGCAAGGTTTAACGATATCCATCTATCGATATCGATGCCCCTTAATATCTTAAAACGCGCATAAAACGTTGTTACTAAAAGTCCCCCATCTAATTTCTGCGTCTGACGTTACATGTTCGATTGTTTACGTTCTAGACATACCAGCAGTCACCCATCCATCTTGTGACCGTGCCCAATTTACCTATTCAACTGTTTATGATCTAGCCAAAAAACAACTCTGAGGGCAGTTCAAGAACATCGAAGAGAAGGCATAATCACTGTCCCGTGTGGACCTCACTTACTCACTTATGTTCATTGAAGCAGCGTGGTTGAATAACAGCCAAGTCAACTCGAGCCTGTGAAGAGTCTACTCGGATATGTGAAGACTTCTCTGTTATGTGAAGTGACTCCTCGGATGTATGAAGACTCCTCGAATGTGTAAAGACTCCTGGGTTGTGTAAAGAGACTAATCGGTTGTGAGAAGAGACTAATCATTTGAATTGTTGTAACACCCATTCACAGAAGTAGAACATAAAAGGATTGTAGCCACTTCAACTCCTGTCATATATCTATTATCTCTAAATACAGAAACACATATATACCTCGCTTAAAATAAGATTACGTACTTAATTATTATCTGAAATGTTTATTTTGTGAGTAATAATTAAACTAGCCCGCTGAGAATTGTTATGAACGTCACAAAACACTTCAAACAGCTCGCATGACGTTAATTATAACTTCTACTTATATGTAATAAGAAATAAAATTTCTGTATTTTTATAATGTTTCATGATTTTTTTTATGTAAGAAGCATGCTCTTTTGCTATTTCATTCGTAAAAAATATATCTTGCAAATTTGTACCTACAATGTTTTCAAGGTTGGTGAACTATAATTCGACCAGGGGGGTACCATTGCCGTCCTTATAATCCGCCGTAAAGCATTACTTGTGTTTCGGTTGGAGAGGTGCGGTTGCCGGCTACTTTGGAGCGAGGCGACTCATCACCTCAGTCCTCAGCAGTAGCAACGCATCTACGTTCGAGCTCAAATAGGATTTCAATCGCCTTTGTGACTGTACGTGGATGTCTATGGGCTGCGACTACTTAGCATCAGGTGGTTTGCATACTCTTCTCACATAAAAGAAAATGTTGTAGGATGGCCGCGGGAAAAGCTGGTGCGTGTTTAATATAACTAAAGAGAATTCGTCCAATTACAGATGAAAGAAAACATGATTAAAACGTACACGAGTCTTCCTTCACACTCACTTAACCTAAATACTTTTCCTAACCCTTGGCCTAATTTCCCTAGGCCCAGTTGTAGGTGTAACAGATCTCCTAATAATCTGGATTTTGTAACAAACAAGGAAAATGTTAAACGTAAATAAGCTTTCAAGGTAATCGCTATAATTCCAGATATTTAATTATTTCTAAAAACTTCGACGACGTCCTTGAAATATATTTTTTAATTGATTTTCCAGCTTCGAGAAGTTTTCTAGGAATTTGATTTGTTTTTATGACATAGTTAAGCTATTTGGAGGTATTTATTTACTTACGTCTTTATTTCTAAAACAAGTTAAATTATTAAGCTGCATTTTGAACGCCATACGCAAAAAGAGGGTTGTTATAAGTTTGACGTGTCTCTCCGTCATATTCCGCTCCTAGACGAATTAACAATTTTTTGTTTGATTTTTTGTTTGTTCCAAAAGAGACTTAATCGAGATTGTTCTTAGCTATCATTAAAAATCCGTCCAGTTACTGAAAGATAATCACAGCACCACGCTGCTCCACTTTCGATTGGTTAAGCCGGTGCTTGTGATAAATATTATTGTGATAAGCAGGAGTACTTATAAGTCAGGGTACACGATTTATTGTTTAGAAATATATGTGTGTGTTTAACTTTTCTTTGGTCACTATAGCACGAGCTTTGCTTAGTTTGGGAACATATGGCTGGATGTCATGTCAATGACTATCGTTCGAAGGATCAATGATTATCGGAGAAGAAAGGTTCTGGCTTGAAGACGAAGTCTAGATAATAGGAATACAGGTTGCTTTCCGATCGAATAGACTGATAACCTGGAAAAGAAAACGGGATATCATTAGATTTAAAACACACAGGTCTGAAGGCGTCAATAAGTGGAGGCCTAGATACAGTGGATTGTAAAAGATGAATGGAAGCAACAGCGTAATATGTACTGTATCTAGTAAAGTGTCAGACACTTTACGAAAGGTGTACAATTAAATGATTTGTTAAAGGTATTGTTATTGTATCGACTTATCGGTTGTCTGGTTATCTGCGTAGTTTGGGAACAGATGGCCGTGTGTGAGTTGCCTCAACAAATTATTATATTATCATTGTTTTGTAGACACTACCCTTACGTAAGGTAAGGAAAAAGGACACTGATTGACACTCCCCAAATATATGAAGGTCGCAGTCATTTGGATCCTAGCTTTGTCATAGGAAGAACAATTAATTAGAGAAATAGAGACAATGACAGAGCTCCTACCATTGGTTTCAGTTACTTAAAACTATTGCAACGTAAACATACATACATACATATATGATTCGAGTTCGACTCGAAATTTCTGATTAGATTTAAGTAATGTCGTAATAGAAATACGTCGTTAGAAATAAAAAAATATGAATAACAATATTTTGATTCTAGTTATGGCTGTCTGTTGTGTACACTGTTTCCTTTTTTTTAACTCATACATTTAGTTTTGTTTATATGCTGTAACTGAACAGATGAAAATATTTTATATATTTTTTGTAAATAGAACCCTGATTTGAAACACTATTCTAAACTATTTATACTCTCATGTAACTTAAAAACCTACGTCAGTCCCTACTCAATTCTATGAATGTCCCATTGAAATCGTTTCCGATTACTAAAATTCCCTATGGAGAGCGTTCCATGGACACACAGAATGAGTATATAATCATAACTAGATATAAAATAGAAACTTCATTTCATAAGTTATACATTTTAATATCATGATTTATACATCGAAAGGAAATATAGTATAACGTTAGTTTTCGTAACGAGACAAAACATAAAAAAAATTGACAAAATAAATTAATACCGTTATTAATTACATCAATATTACATATTTTTTTCTTTGAAATGAACAAAAAGTAGATGTGTCAATATATTTACATGAGCGATTTATGTTCGAAGAATGTTTTGGGTCTAAAGAGAGTCTAGTTTGCACTATCGCAAACTATCTTCATTTCAAAGTTAGACATTCTGCGGTGTGCTAGCAAGGAATTCTGCGTTACTCGAACGTTATTCGTTTGTTACTCGTACGTTACTAGTACGTTATTCGTTAAGGAATTTTACGTACTTTATTCACATTATTTGTCACCAACCAGCGAAACTCGACAAATTGATTATTACGGGAAAGTGGATGAAAAAAAGACAATGCAGCTAATCTCTACCCTAATGTTGATGTACATTTAACCACCGTTACTGGTCTATATAACAGCCTTTACAGAAGCTGGTGAAGAAAATAGAAGAAGAACAGAAGAATGTCTAGGTTGCCGTGACTGCTTTCCATCGAATAGCCCTTAAGCTATTTCGTTTTGCTAATTTACAATTACAATAATGAAAATCTTAAAACTCTATAGCAATCGCAATTCTCTGCGCGAGATATGAAACATCTCTTGTCACCGGCGGCATCGACCAAACATCAACAAAAAATCTCAGAAATAATGAAAACAATAAAAAAATTAAGGCCTTAATTTTATACGTTTTTAAACTGATATCATCACAGAATTTATACATTTACACAGAATTTATACCTATACTCACTCAGTTTCCCCGTGACCACGAGCCACGCAACTGGTTCACTATATCGGCAATTAAAAAGTGTTCATCGTGAGTACCCGATATATAATAAAAAGGACCATAGTAGTAGCAACAATACATTTGTCTGTGACGAGAGTTTTTGCAAGCTATCTCGCGGCCTTGCGCGTGACTAACGATTCTTGCTAAAGATTTAGCTTTTGCTTGTAGAAAATACGAAATTTGCTACTAGAAGGGAAATTGCAAACAATATGTTTGGATAGTACTGGGAACCGCCACCATAATTCACTTCGAAGTATTTTTCGATAATAAGTTGAAAAGGTGTGGTTGCTTGTTGCCTCGCTTTTTTGTGACACTTGTAAGCGAGGAGATTATCTATGTATGACTTTACTTTAGCAATTTAGGTTTGGGTTTAGATTTCCGTGTAAACCACTTGACTAAGGTTCCCTGCATGCTGGGAAATTACAGGCAATGAAACACACGCACACACACACACAAATACGCACACATACTTACATCCATACTACTTTAAACTCACAGTTTCACCGTGACCACGAACCATAGAACTGGTTCGAAATATCGGCAATTAAAAAACGGTAATTGTACCCGTTCTACAATAAAACATACATACAAATATAAAGCTAATAAAAGCGTGGTAAAATCCTAGCACCTTGATAAATACTATGATCAATACCAATAGCTCCAGATAGAGCTGTACATAAATCGGTCACCAAAGTGGGTCAAGTTCGGGTGACCCCCAATATTTGCATCGGTTTCTCGGTAATACATCCAGTACACTTGCGATCACTTAAAGGGAATAACTTTAAAAAAGTAACCTACGAGTGTTGTGAGTTATTTCCTATCTATCTTCATTTTATGACACACGAGTACGTTGAACTCATTTTACATTGTATCTTGGACATTCTTTAAGTGTATGTAAATACATTATAATTAAACATTTTTTAGAATTTGAATTTGAATTTGGAAGAGCAAAAGAGGGTAGTTTACCTGTTTATCACTTTATCGTCATCAGAAACTTCATCTATCATGTTATGGTAACAGTACCGTCGAGCCAAAACTAAGCCCTTGAACTCAATCACAAATATGTTCCTACTCATGAAGGCTATGATGGTCGCCTATATGACTTTCCATAAGTAATTTTACCATTCATCGGTCATTTTGACTGTTTTTTTTTGACAAGGAAGAATAAAGTCATAATTTTAAGCTCGATTCGTACCTTTTTATTTCATTTTGAAGTGTAAACTAAGTTTTTCAAGTAAGCGTTTAACTGTTAACGATATTTTTTTGGCTCTTAAGTGTACATAAATATCTTTTATCTCAAACCTGTATATGTATTAAATTGTTCCGCAAAGTGATTCAAGGCTAGTTTTCAGTTGAAATAGAGCCTACAATAGAAACCTTTCTTGTAGGTTATTTATAACATAATAACCAGTCCTTCCGTGCTAGGGTTACTGGAGTTATATATCTTGAAATAGATTTTCTTTCCTTCAGGAAACTACGTAGCTTATGCTATAGGGCCAGATAGCTTATGTTGGGCTGCAACTGACTAAAACATAAATTTCATAGGTGGGAGAACTATGTATAGTTCGGCGGAGAGGTACCACCGCCGCCCTCATAATCCACCGTAAAGCATTACTTGTGTTTCGGCTGGAGATGTGCGGTTACCGGCTACACTTTGAAGCGAGGCATCCACCTTAGTCGCGGGAACGCTTTCGCGATATTTTGATATGGTTGATCAATTATGTTAATACATTATTTTAACATTAAATAGTATTATCAACTAATTTATACAATATTTTATCAGTTTCCTAATAACTAGGCACGCTTGTGTCTACAAATTGCGGATATACATATACAGAGGATTTATTTTGTGTTATATCGTCAATGTAGTACACGATTTTACATATTTAATAATTGACATTTATTTCCATAACTGTTCAAAATGGTAGAATGAGCGTACTTTTGTTATATTTGACATGTATATAAACTTATTCTTAGGCGACGGCAAATGTAGAATGACCACTTCCGTCAGTTTAGGGTAGAAATTAAATATTTTTTATTACCAGGGAGGTACCAGTGCAGTCTTCATATCCGCCGTGAAGCATTTCGTACTTTGAAGTGTTTTTTAAAGTTCACTTAAAAGGACACATACGTGCGAGAAGTAAACTTACAAGCGAGGCGATCTCTTTGCGTAGAAACGTAAGTTAGATTCAATCCTGTTGGTTGCAAGAGGTTAGAAAATAATGTTCGTGGACTATAAAAATCAGTCAACTTTAAATAACCTGCATTATTGTGTGCTACTCTTTTATTCAAATAAAAATGCATTAATGAAAAAAAGAAAAGGGAAATTCTGAGTCCGCGTATGAGATATCTTTTTACAGCAAACTTGGAACTAACTTTGGACAGAGCAAAATGATTGGGAATAAATTTAAAACGATTTAAAAGCCATCAACTTTTAATTTATATCTGTTATTGATTTGTCGGGGCACAGTGCAGCGCCCTTGAACTGGCGCGAAACTGGGTCGTAGGGATGTGCCGGGTTTCCGTATCCGAACTCCAGGGATGTTTTAGATAATCAAATATTAAATAATTGCTTAATCATTCATAAATACTCATAAAGGAGGGCTGGATTCACTATAAAAGACCGACAGTTCAACAAATATATCACTCAGCGATATGCCATCGCGGAACCAAATTACAGATAGCAATACATCTGTAGACGAACTAATATGTCTCTTATAATATTTTTGGTTGATTATAGTCGTCTATGAGCAACTGTGATCACTTACTATTAGGAGAATTGCATATCGATCAAATAGTAATATATAGGTATGTATGTATCTAGATTTTGTGAATTTATGAATGAAAGTACGAATTTATGTTGACACCACTACTGAATCTTATTTATAACGAATATTAGCTATACCATTTTTACTTTCGCTATGTAAATCATAAACTTTTTAATAGCTAGGCTGTATGTTTAAATATTATTTGTAGCTGTGACAATATATTAACAACGTGAGCGATATGCATTTAATATATTAAATAAAGAGATATGCATTTATTCATAAATGCATATATCTTTATTTCCTAGAAAATATGTCGCATACAGAGAAACAAAAAGGAAAATTTAAGTAACTAAAATACTATTAACAATACTAACACAATACTTATTTTTATTGCGAAAGAGTAAGAAACGGGCATGAAGGCCACCTGGTGTTAAGTGGTCACTGCAGCCCATAGACAACCACGTCCAATTTCAAATAGAATAGAAGTTCTATTTAAGGATGGACGCGGATGCGTTCTAACTCTTGAGAACTAAGATGATCGCCTCCAATAATGTGTATCTGGCAACCACACCTCCCCAACCGTAACTCAATACATGAAGAACATGTTGCTTTTCGGCGGGTTATGAGGGTGACGGTGGTACCACCCCGGGGAGCTCTAACGGCTCTACCACTTTTCAATATATACTATTAACAATACTAACATAATTTATTTATGTTAGTATATAATTAATTAGGCTTGAGATACCTTTACTTGAATTGTTGTAATATTACCAGATATTTAAAGAAAAATACTCGTATCCGAATTCGGGATACTGTTTCCGAACCAAGCACATCACTACACGGTCACACAGAAATGTGTGCCGTTTCAATAAAATGAATTTTAAACCTATTACTGTACTCGGAACTCTAATAAAGCTTTATTAGGGATTTTTATTACAATTTTTTTAAAGTTTTTTAGGAACGTTTATAAAAGCTTTTATATGTTTATAGGCCTACTACAAGTTCGCGTATCACCGTTGTTATGGATACATAAAGTCAAAACCACTATTTCTAGATCTGCGAAAGATATTTAAGTGAATCATTTAGATGTTTGTCTGACTGGGAATTGAACCTGCAACCTTCTGCGCGGCAGATGGAAAAGGCGCTGTTTGCCCCTCGGGTGTTATTCATCTTACATCTTATATATACGGCGGCCATCTAAGTCCTTAGAAATACTATCTCAGTATGATCGATTTCATTTAGAACTTAAGTTCTGTATAGAGTTGGTTACAAATCTTCATGGAAGCAGTTCATTCTTTACTCAGGTGGACTCCACGCTCGTTTGCTATATCAAATGTATACAAAAAAAACACACACACACACACATACACTAACATGTCCCACATAAGGTAATACGTCTAGCATTGCTACTTCTAAGAACCAAGATTATTGCCACATATGAGCCGGAAACTACAGATTTACATCAAAGCATATTTTTTTTTAGATTCCTCATAAACCTCTGCCAAGCCTGTCATCTTTCTATGTGAATAGAATCACAAACGAGTATGTAGGCTACATGTAGATGAGTGGTCACTGTAGCCCATGAACCTGCTACGTCAAACAGAATTGAAGTTGTATCTGAACTCGTGGTACTCTTGAGGACAAAGATTTTCTAACTCTTTTTTATGTGAGGAGTTGCAAACGAGCATGCAAACCACCTGATGTTAAGTAGTCGCAGCCCGTAAAAATCCACGTACAACTACAAACCCAACCGAAATCCTATCTCAGCTCGAACGTATCTACGTTGCTACTCCCGAGGACTAAGATGATTGTCTCGCTACAAAGTTTATCCGGCAACCGCACCTTTCCAACCGAAACACAAGTAATGCTTTTCGGCGGATTATGAGACCTGCCTGCCTGCCATCTATGTACCACCTATGTTACTAGAATAGGAAACGAGTATGTACGACTGAAGTCGTATCTGAGGTCGTAGATACTCTGGAGGATTAAAATCTTCGTCTAGCTTCTAAGTGTAGTCTAACTGTCTGTTTGTTACAAGTGGAACGCTTGTTAATGATTACAAAGCGGCTTGCGAACGTCCAATGTCCCTGAACTCTGTATGTAGGTCACCGCACGACGCAAGGTCCCTGCAGGCTCACATGTTTTATGCCCGGTATTTCTTCCACCCAGTCAGTAATAACATCTGGGGTACCCGGTTATCTGGGCCTTTTTAGTAGGAGTAGTAAACGATCGCGCCGGTGAAATAACGGTCACTGCAATCAACTAATATCTGCATCCAATCTCAAAACAAAAATGCTATGAAAATTCGTAAACCTGACCGCATTTTTTTAATTTTTTTACATACTCTTTCATGTTCGAAAAGTAGCAAACGATGGTGCAGGCCACCAGATGTTAAGAAGTTAATATGTATGTTAAATGGTCTCTGCAGTTTATGGACATCCACGTTCAACATTGAATTCATTAACAAAATAATAACGGATCGATGATTCAATGTATATAATTCGAAATCAATTTGATTGCTTATATTTATTACAGTTTTAAGATATAAGATACGATGTCTATTCTCATAATAATGTACTCATAATTCATTTCTATCTGATATGGTCGTGTAATTTCAACGTTTTATTATGTAAAAATCACTATCGGAGTTCATCAACACGTTACCGAATGCAATACAACATATCGCTATGTAGTAATATTGTCAATAACAAAAAAAATATTTAGACGTTTTAGCTGTTATATTTGTCGCCTATAAACACTTTACCCAAGTATATAAACAACAAGAGTCCCATTTGAAGTCGACTAACTTACAATTGCGGCGACTATCTTACTCGTAGTTCTTAGGAGTAGGGACGCATCTACGTTTGAGCTCAGATAGGAATTCGGTCGTGTTTGTGGTTGTACGTGGATGTCTATGAACTGCGATTACTTTACATCAGGTGGTTCGCATGCTCCTTTGTTATTTCTCACATAAAAAGCAACAAAAACACAGGTAGCAAAACAAATAAGATAAACAGACCGGCAGATGCCTGCGCCGATCTGCCATTGACCCATTAACCTAAATGCAATCGGTAAGTTCATGGCCCCAGCAGTCTCTCCCGGTCCAACTCATTAGGGAACTAGATATGCAGTTTGCAGCTGACAGTTGTTTACCTATTTTTAATGAAATTGAAGTGGCGGCTAAGCATGCAATCTGCTGTTTATTTTATTTTAGTTTACAGAAGATCAATCGGAAGTCCAGGCCATCAAAATCGAAGTAATTTAAATAAATTTAATTATAATACGAATATTTACAAAGTTAAAAAACTGAAACCAGACTACATGATATAAAATACTTCAAATAATAAATAATAAATGCTATTAATAATAAAAGCCTAAACGCTTAAACAATCTACAGGGAGTTCGTGCTTATAGGGCATGGTGCCAAGAACGCTGGCAGCATGGCCGCACTGAATAGCGGTAGCAAATAATCCACGACATATAAACCAGTTCTCTTGTTACCAGAAATGACGACAATACGTGGCTGACAATGTGGGGTAGGGTGACAAAACTAATTTGGCGCTCTACTTGAAATAGTTTGGAATAAGCCCTCTTTATGTCTCTTTTCTATGGCATGGGTCGCTAACACCATCTGGGGGATGCTCTGAGTTTTTGAAACAGAGAGAAAAACTGCAAGGTGGTAGAACCTTTACGGTTTGACCGGGGTAGTACCGCCGCAACATTCATTTCCAGCGGGAATCTTATTTGGGTTTCGATAGAGAATTATGGTACCTGGCTCACTTACAAACGAGGCGACCACCTTAATTCTGACAAGTAGAAACATGTACGACTTAAGATTGAACTTTTGTACTGGTCAGAGTTAGTCACAGGTGTCAACAAGCAGTAACTGGGGTGGATTGCATGCTCATTTACGATTCTCTTTTACAGAATTAAACATTATGTCTTTACACGGATATCATCTCGAAATTGATATATTTTAAGTACATAGTTCGTAAGGCGTACTCAGAATACCTTCATTTAAGTAATTCTTGCTTTTTCGTTGCAAAGCTGCAAGGTACCCCACGTGCCCCTGAGAGTGGCTAACATGTTTATTAGATATGTTCAACGCACTCGTACGGTCTTCGACAAAATTTATCGACAACCATTTGTCCATAAGTTTAACATGTCCTTTACATCCGTCAATGGGCACTAAATTCCACCGCCTAGTGGCCACCCATTCAATTCTATGCAGCGTCAAAGGTTGCTTATTCTTTTAACACTTCAGTTATTATAGGGCGGATTTCATTTATAATTTACCTTTGTATTATATATTATTTTAAATACAATTATATTTTTCAAATTACAGAAAAAAATACTATAGATTTTATTTTTTTGGAATTGAAATTCAGGTGAATTATTTGTATTTTGTATTTCCGAAAATCAATTTAGATGGACAAAATTCTCACTGTAATCCCCGTGAATTTCCAGCTTCCTGCTCAATTATCAATTTAAATTTACTGTTCAGATAACACCACTCTGCTCCTATAAGTACTGCGAACCCAATTATTCGAGTACGGGGTCGACGACCGCTGAAGGAGCTAGATCGCTTCAGATTAGTACCTAAGAGATTTCCGATTGTATCTTGATAAAATAAATTTAACACAAAATTAACAAGCAGCGTGTTTCTTCCTATTTGGTTTTGAAACCCTTCGTCCATGACGTTTTTAAAATAATAAACAAATAGTAGCACGTTTGATCGACACCACCGATGATAAGAGGGCTGGTTCATATCTCGCGCAGAGAATTACGATTGCAATTCAACGTGGGAATGCAGCTAATGTTCTTGGAACCATGCCACATGCCCTTTAGATTGTAGGTTAGGCTTATATTATAGTTTTAAGATTTTCATCATTATAAATATATTAATAAAACAATGTTCCAATGCTAAAAACATTTTAAAATAGTCTAAGTTTGATCATTGCTTCTGGTAACAAGAGATCAGAGAATTGTGATCGCTATTCAGCGCGACTTAAGCAAGCGTTTTTCGCACATTTATTTTAAACCTTCATTATTATTACTTTTTTAAGTATTCCATGCTATGCTATGGTTACTAATAAAAGGATTACACCAGTCTTCATCTCCTATTTTATCCCTTCAGGGAAGGGATTTCCAAAATTTCTTTCTTAGTGTTCATTTATACCTGTATAATATTAGGAATCTAGAATAAGTGGATTCAATTAGCAATAATCGCACCTTGGATTAACCTCATTTGTTACGATATTGCTTCTGGCGAGTGGTTTCGACTATACGTAAATCTCTGGGTCTGTCAATCGTATAGGTTGTAAACTTTCTTTCTATTATAGACCTAAGATAGGACTTCAGTCTTATCCTTCAGGTTTATGATTGAATGTAGATGTCCATGGGCTGTAAGGACTACTCAACTTTTTAAAAACAGTTAAACCATGATAGCGGACCATACAACTGGACATAGAACTGGGTCGAATTATCGGTATAACATTTTAACCCTTGCCCTGCGACTTACAACACTACTGTGTAATGCCGCGCAACGCGCTTTCGACTGGTACCTGTGTTGTACGGACAAATATATATTGAGATGAGGGTTCTATCAATAAAAGACCAAGCGTATTTACATCCAATTAGTTTATTAAAATACAGTACATAGTGTTTGCATCGT
This sequence comes from Phocides pigmalion okeechobee, assembly GCA_018251015.1. Lineage (NCBI taxonomy): Eukaryota > Metazoa > Arthropoda > Insecta > Lepidoptera > Hesperiidae > Phocides > Phocides pigmalion. Next base: position 19,683 of record DWON01001378.1, read on the forward strand.
GTTACAATTCTAAGCTGTACGAAAACAACTATTTCTATTTGTTATTACGATCAACTAGTTCACTCTGTGAATGTTATATTAAAATAGTTGTAGAAAAGGCCATAAAGACTGCGCATTTAGTGATAAGCTACAGCGATAAGAGGAGCGATTAGCGTTTAACTTCAATACAGTGAAATTATTATTAAAAAGAATTAAATTAACTATAATAGAGTAAGAAATTATTGTCTATAGATAAGAAATTTGATTGTATTTAAATATTCGAAGTTTTATAAATAACTACAAGAACGTAATAATCTTTATGTAAAAATTATAGACAGATTAGATTTTTCTAGCAACATTACGAAAAGAAGCATCTTTAATATACTTTTGCAATTAAAAAAAGTAAAGTTTATTTTACATAATTCCGATACAAAATATAATGTGCAAATTAGATTTTAATCATATTTGCATTTACTAACCTTATAATTATGAATCAATTTCATATGCATTGTAAATTATATAACTCTCATTCATATGAAAATAAAATATAGAATGTGATAGTTCATATGTTCATATAAAAAGAAACCTAAACGAAAACGACAAATTAAAATACTTGAATCAAATTGTTTTGCGTATTGTTGCCTCCGCTCCGCCTTTCACTGTAACCAGGAGTTAACTACTTAGTCTCTATAACAGTGTAGGATTATGTTACTGAGCGTATTATATTATCATGTAAACTGGTTTGTGAGACATATATTTATTTTACAAAAGTGGCGTCAACGCCTTTGGGAGGATTGGATAGAGAAGACCATTTTTTTTGGTGATTTAACAAAAATTTAAAATAATATCCAATTTTCAAACAATTATATCCACGTTTGGTCGACGCTACTGTTAACAGGGCTGGTTCATATCTCGCGCAAAGAACTGCGATCGCTATTTAGTCCAAAAGTAATGTTGTGCCGCATGGGCATGGATTCCTTTTACATTGTTTAAGTTAGGCTTTTATTACACATTTTAGCGTATTCCGTGTTAGATTTGTAATATTCAATATCATTTTTATACTTTAAATTCCCAGATATTATTTTTAAATATAGTAACATGTTATTGAACAAATATAATATCCTTTAAATTTAAAAGTGCGAGTAACCGGAGTTGATACTAAGGTTTATCAAATCTACCTTAAACTTTCCATGAGACTTCGTTACAAATACATAACTTACTTTCATTTGAAGACCGTATTTTTCTAAAATTATTTTTCAACGCGTGCAAATTTTTTTCTTAAATTATACAGTACAAATTGTCAACTAGTATAAATTCAAGCTAAGGATAATATTGTCTCTCCTATATTTTTTCCAACTCAATCTGTATTTTTAATCTCATTTACCATAATATGTTATCGTACAATTGTTCTTGCATGTTGTGACTACTTTTAATTGGAATTTCGTGTATATAGCAACTTAAGACTATATTGTTATGTTATAATACTCATACATATATTTGAAAGCAGCTAGAGCTCGCCCGGGGCGGTACCACCGCCACCCTCATAACCCGCCGTAAAGCAACATGTTCTTCATGTATTTCGGTTAGGGCGGTGTGGTCGCCGGATACATACTCTTTCATAATAAAAAAAAATGTAAAATTCATACATATTCAAAATTCAACAATGTATTTTTTTCAAACAATGAAATACATCAAATTGATAAAATTCTATAGTGCAATTCATATTTAACCCTTCAAGTACTTAATTAAAATATGTATACCAATTATACAATTGTATTTCCACCACATATACGATAGTGTATCTGTATTCAAACATCAACAAAAGGCAGTGTAATATATATATAATAAATTTGTTGCGAATTTTCATTTACACTACATAAACGGAAAATTCATAGTAGAAAATGTTTTCAAAAAGATTCGTTATTATATTGATATGTCGGATATTGTATGGAGACAGCGTTTTGAATATGTTGCGATTGCTTTCGTTATTAATATAAGTAGTAATAACAATGATAGTTTAGTAAGTTCATGTATTAAGATAAGATATAGAATACTTGCAACCATTTTAATATTTTGCGTTTGACCCAATTGTGTTCGAAATTTTAAACAATACTTTAAAACACAGACACAAAATACAAAAAGATTTGATGTATTAAAATGAGGAAACAATATATTTGTGTATATCTATTGTTATTATTATTTGTTTTGTTACAAAAATGTATTTTTCTAATTAGAATGAATAGAACCGTTGTATAATTTTTGACATTATCTCAATACAATTGGGACAAAAGCACCACTAAAAAGCTTACTAAAATTTATTCAAATTTCTATTCATCTTTAACAGGGCTTAAAACATCAAACTACATTTTATACATATAAATGTACACTTCTATACATCGTAAGATACTAACAATCACCTAAGTATACTACGAAGCCGTCAAACTATACATCACATAGTGTTATACAATCAATTTTGACAATTATGTATAATAATTATACAGTTATCATTTGAGGTGTATATCGAATGTTATACCACAATTATTCTTAAACACAATCGTCATTTTCATATAATGTAAGTTTACTTAGTAAATACCTAATAGTAACATTTGTGTTTTGGACGATTAATTATATAAATGAGTAAAATCCCACTGTGCCTTAACTTACTAATCTTTTATAACGAGACGGCGAACTTCGATACCTTTGGCAGTTACAGATGAAAAGTTCCTTCAATATGAATAGTTTTTTATACCACAAGTGTAAACAATATTATAATTAACGAACATATTATTTTCTACATACATTTGCATTTACAGTTTTCGTATTTGTATGATTCGACAAACCTTCACAATACAAATCAGGCTTTGCTTCCCTAAAAACTTTATTAACGTAAAACATACAATACCAATATAAATACGATACATTACATTACATTCCATTCGAAACAATTTACACAATTTCATTTTCCATCAAAATTTTCAACGTTATCAATTTTCGTTTCTACACAAGTTTGACATGATTCCTATTAACATATTTTCCTAAATGTGATTATTCTATGCACATGTAACATCTAAATCACAACACCAAACACTGCAAATAAATACAGCTATATCATACAAGAATGCCACTACGAAAATAAACAAAACAAATGTAAAACATCTACATTTATTGTTCTAACTTACCTACATTCAATATTTGCTTATTTACAAGTAAAAATTTAGGAGTAAAAATACCGATACGTCGTTATGTATAAATATAGAATCTGTTCTTCAATACAAAACAATATCGACATATTAAACGTTTGAAACAATCGTTATACAAATATACTTCACCGATACACTTATACACTTGTACATAATTTTTCAATCGTTTCCATTTCCTCGCAATCCGAACCATAAGAGAGCTAAAGGAAACTAAAAATAGGCTTTGGATGAGAAAAGTTAGTCTGTACCGATATTTGAAAAATGTTGTAGCATACAAAGAATTCTTAATTCTTTAACACACAAAGCATTCTAACTTAGCCTTGAGGATTACAATGCTTTTTCTACCGTCGTCTTAGGAACTTCATAGACCATACCATTTAATACATTGAACAAAAGTATTATTTTGCATGAATATCTGATAAATATCACAAGATTGTTTGCGTGATGATAGGATAATGAGAAAAGTAAGATTTTAAATGAAACAATTGATTATTTCAAAAATGCCCGTGTAGCACGTGATGTTAAACTCAAAAGGTGAGCGTAGAAATTCTTCCGTTTCTTTGGAATTATATAGATAGTGGCCATAGTGGCTTTTACATATGACGCGAAAAAGTTATTCCTCAGGACTGACTTCGTTTGTGGCTGACTTCAAGTGAGACTCATATTCAATAGAAAGATGTCTAATGGCTCGTTCACGAACTTGCCGCCGTGAGCGGCAGCTTAACGCGGAGCGGCGGGCGGTAAAATCTAAATCATACAAATGTTTGAGCCACCCCACGAGGAGATCTTACCACTACTCTCATAACTCGCTGTGAAGCAGTTCTAGTATTTCAGTTTGAGAGGTGCAGTTACTGACTACATTTAGAAACTACGGTATCAACTTAGTCCTCAACATTAGCAACGCATCTACGTACCAGCTCAGATAGGAATTCCATCACGTTTGAGCTTGTACGTGGATGTCCATGGTTTACGGCGGCTGCTTAACGCTAAAATCTCTACTACTGTTTTCACAAAAAACAGACAATGCATATTTTCTTGAAAAGAAAATTCATTTAATTTTTAAAAGACAGAATATTTATATATATTAACAAACACGCAGACATTGCTACGAGCTACCGGTGTCATATGAATATTTAATAACCGGAAAAAATCGTATTTTCGCCAAGTAAGGGATATTTTAAGAGACATTTATTTACTTTATTCTATTCTGTAATAAAAATAAATAATAGTCGCTATTTTTTTCGTAATTATATATAAATTACTTTTTAAGAAAATAATGAAAATATTCTCAGTACTATAGAAAGAATGCAAAGATAGTCATTAGTTTTTTGTGTCAACTGAATAGGCTTTTGTTCAGACTATTGCTTAAAACCTACTCTTGAATACGTGTATTTACTAATTTAAGCACAAATAATAATATCTCATATAATTTTTTAACTAAGCTTCGAGAGATTGATCTTGAAAACGAAGGAGGTAGATGAAGAAGTTAAATGAAAATCTTTAGCTTTCAGCTTAAAATAGCGGATTTAAAATTCAATTTCATTTTATCACACGTTTCCTTTAGAAGGATTTACTTGCATCTAAGAGCATCAGTCTTGCAAGCGTCGTCATTGTCTTTAGCAATGTACTGTCAACTGTCAAGAGGAAGTAACAGTCGCAATATTATGTACATGATCGATGAAGCACCACCCAGGTACTAAGATGGGTGACCGCCGGTGGCATAATTCCATATACGTGCTTCTAAACATGTCTCATATATATACATAAGTCTCGTTTGTAACAGATAGATATTTAAAGGTGGTAGAGCCGTTAGAGCTCGCCCAGGGCGGTACCACCGCCACCCTTATAACCCGCCGTAAAGCAACATGTTCTTCATGTATTGTGTTTCGGTTGGGGAGGT
>DWON01001379.1:0-24760 GCA_018251015.1 Phocides pigmalion okeechobee
GAGGTGGGATTTTCTCTTCAAATTTGTATGGGTCTAAACGGGATGTGAGCAGTTCTAAATCAAAGAAGAATTATCTAAATTGGTTAACGGATGTCGAAGCTACGCGGTAACAAACATAAAAATAAAATAAAATCTATCGAATTGAAAACCTTCTTCTTTTTTGAAGTAAAAAAAAACAAAGTGTTTTGTCATTCGTGGTTTTCAATATTTGACTCTTTTGAACAATATTCATTTTGTGAATTACAGGATTTATGCTTTATCATATCGATAATTATAATAGTAAAACTTAAAAGGTAGTCCCAGCCATTTATGATAGCGTATTTTGATCGCATTTTTTTATATGTTGTTTCATGTAGTATCAAGTAGTATATATGTATAATACATGAATAAAAAATGTATTTATTCTGCCCAGGTATTTGAAAGTTTATAATTTATGTAACAAAAGCAAAAATGGTTCACCGTTTGTTTTGGTGAAGACTAAACTTTCAATATTATTGTCAAACTAAATTCATAACTATGATATTGTATTTTATTAAACTAACCTAAACAACACATGGAATACCTTAAAGCTAAATAAACCTAAAGGGCAACTAATTGTAAAAGGAAATTATAAAAAAATAAATTAAATTTATGTACACAAAATATTTTCATTAAATACAAAACCTTTATCCAAATGGCTGTCCTTTGGATGGGTAATGATAATCGAATATCTAAGTTGAATTAAACGTTCTAACAATAATTGATTCTAGTTATTGTAAAATTAACAATGATGATATGAAAATTTGAGCGATATAGGATCACTCATTCGGAAATATTATCCCGCAAGATCCATTGTCTCCCGGAACTCGACATCAAACTGTATCCGGAATATTAAGCCCAAAGTTACTCGCACACAGCAAACAATGGAAACAATTTAGTACATAGCGTAGTTAGTTTAAATACTTTACTTAAAACAATATTTATTTATTTATTTATTCAAAAACAAGAAACACGGTTTATCACCACTACATTAATTGTCCAAAAAAACAAAAAACATTAAACATTTTATACATTTAATAAAAAAAGAAACAGCAATTAAAAAAATATAAATTAGGGTACCCTCCGAAAACCTAAGAAATGTAGTCTGAATCTCCTTCCACCCATCTGTATACACGTTTACATTATCTTTATACACACCAAATCATAAAACTCGTATTGTCTGCATACAAAAAAAACGACGCGTTAACATATTAAAAATACCATGATATATATAATATACAAATAATAGCCTAGTACTCGAGAATTTATTTTTCAATTTTGACTGAGAGGAAACCCGTACGCAGCGCTAAGAGTAATCAGTTGTTGATGATACTATAAAATTATAATAGAGACTTGGAGCCTTCTCTACGTCCTTCTTTCACAGTGCACTAGTAGATATACGAGTAGGAGCCAATCCATCTGCCACATGTGTTCATATCATCAGTAGATCCTTCGACAAAGTTTAACGACTGTCACCAAATATACCCATCGGAACGTATTAAAGCGCCCGCCATAACATGAAAAGGCACCGAAAATTTTGCCACCACCGGTAACCCATCCAAGTCCCGACCACGCTCGACGTAGCTTAACTCCGTCGATCGTTACGAAACAAAACACGGGACTATGCGCACTTCGTATCTAGCGACGTAATCACGTCAAACTCAGGACCAGTGGATTCCCGTTGGGTCATTACGGATTCTATTTTAAATTCTCAGTAAACAAACAATGCCAGTAGTTGGAAATCCTGCTATGTAAATACGATACTGTTGATGTAAATAAAACAATTCACACTTCACGTGCAAACGTCTGATGATTGGAAAGTTGTTTTTATTAGTACCTATAGTAGACTTACGTTCACAAATGAAAAGCGAAATTAATAGTAACGGTATTAAATTGTGGCGAGCAATTAAATTAACCATTCTACCAAACTTGTCAATTTTTATTAAAATTACAGTATACAAAAGGTATAAATAAGAAAAAAATATTGCTATGTAAATAAGCGTGGGGTTCATGGTATCAATAGATCACTGAATAAGCACCTCACGCTTTTTTACATCGCATTTTTTTAATTTATAGCTTTTAGTTGGATTTTTTATAAAAGCGTGTTTTTTAGTTTTTTTAACTATTATTTTTTTTTCTTTTTTTTTCGTGTTATTGCATTGTCATCGGCCCTTGATACGTGTTCAAACTTTCAAATTAATCAGACATCTGGAAAATGGTGAAAATTATGCTCAAAGATTCCGTTACATACATACATACAACCCAAGCTAATAAAAGCGTGTTAAAAAGGACCTGTAAATTATATATGTCGAGCAGCTCAATTTATGTGTATTTTTGGATTGGCTTGTCAAATTTTGTACCATCACGAGGTCCTTAAATATGTGTAGAAAAATCCCGAAACCTTCTGTGATAAAATTGCAAAAAATCTAAGCGAATATGCTTTATTCTTCACTACGAAAAGAACCCAAAAACAGGAAACAGAAAAAAACAAATGTAACAGTGGTGACCAACAAGCGGTTTCACAGTAGCAATTCCAGAAAAACTTTGGGTAGCGGATATGGTAACAAGGATAGAGAAGCAACTTAAGGAGTACATAGTAAAATCGTATAATACATGCAATTGAATAAATATTAAGAACAAAAAAATAACAAAAAACACTTATACTCACTTCGTTACTATGATATTAAAGCGAAACGTCCATACACAATACGTTTACATAGCCTATAAGTAGATCGGAGGTCCAGGCACTTTGTGTACTAAAGTTGAGGCAAATAAATTAATAGTTTTCGCTTCAAAAACACAAAGAGAGAAACGAACAGACAATGCACGTCTCAATAATAGTAAGGATAAGGACTATGTTCTATACTAGTTCGTAGCGTATAACTTTAAAAAATAAAAAGTAGAGAAACTGGGTGGAGTTTGCTTCTTTTTAAGTCAAATTTCAACTAGTTCCAAGTGGGCCTTCAAACAAACCACAGCCCGATAAGAAAGTTTCAAGTGCTCATTATTTTCATTTCCATAGCAACCATACTACTTTGGAAGTTGAAACGGATCTGATCCAGATTAAGCGTAGTTCTATAAAATAGAGGCTGCCTTTTTGCAAAACAGTGTTTTTTAAGTTGAGGTTTGCCTACGCGTTTTTGTTGAAGTAGCAAACGAGCATGCAAGACACCTGATGTGAGCCCATGGACATCCACAAACAACCTTTTTTGTCATCTCTACATAGTATAAACAAAGTCGTTTCTCTGTCTGCACGCTTAGATGTTCCACTACCCAACAGATTTAAATGCGGTTTTCATCAATACACATAGTGATTAAAGGGGGAAGATATGTATAATACTTGCATATTATAGAAAAGAAACGCTGAGTATTCAACATTCATATGAAGCCGGATCGGGTCGTTTTACTAAAACGACTCGTTAATTACAATATACAAATTATTATAAATATGAGATGTTTTATATGCGTTCTAAAAATAATCAAACGGACAAGGACATCTACGTCCAGCAATATCAAATTTAAAAATGATACATTTAATCGGAGTGATACCATCGCCACAACGGTTTCTATCTGGAAGCAATTTTTACGTCTCTGAACAAATGACCATCTTAGTCCTCAGTAGCAACGCATTTATGATCGACTTCAAGTGGACACTCCTCTACTTTATCGAGTTGGTTTCTGAAGTCCATTGGGCAGCAATAACCACTTAATCAGGTGGACTGCTTACTAGTTTGCTAGTTTCATTTTTTATTAAAAAGAAAACTTAATAAGCTATTGGATGGATAGTTACACAATTCTGTATGGAATAATATTTGGACTTATATTATATAAAAATATTTTTCTTTTGTGGATTTTTTTTATATGACAAGCGTAGCAAACGAGCATGCAAACCACCTGATGATAAGTGGTCGCAGCCCATAGACATCCACGTACAACCACAAACACGACCGAAATCTTAACTGAGCTCGAATAGATGCGTTGTTACTCCTGAGGAATAAGATGGTCACCTCGCTTCAAAGTGTAGCCGACAACCGCACTTCTCCAACAGAAATACAAGTAATGCTTTACAGCAGATTATGAGGGCGACGGTGGTACCTCCCCAGACGAACTATAGTTCTCCCTTTAAAAATATTTAAAACTTCTCTCATTTATAGAATTGATTACTAACGTCCATAGGCGACAGTAACCACTTCATCAGGTGTACTGGAAACCTGCAGGCTACATTCATTTTTAATAAAAAAAGAAGCTGATGAATTGATAGCCACACATACATGAAGTAATATTGGCTTATAGTATTTAAAACACTTTATTGTCTCACCATGAAGGTTAGTACGTCCTTGCCATCGTAGACTTTGCATAAATATTTCGTAAATGTTTCCGTTCGACCTTCATATAGTCTAGCCTCAATCGACCGTTCAACCATACAGGTTTGAGCATCGTTATTACTAGGTGATTTTTTTATTATATAAAATGGAAGTAGCAAACGAACATGAAGTCCACTTGATAGTAAGTGGTTCTGCCGCCCATAGATATCTGTAACCAACTCCATAAAGACCCCCATTTAAAAATGATCATAGACGCGTTGTAACACCTGAGGACTAAGAGGTATTTGCAAGTAAGCCAGCAACCATATCTTTCTACGATAACGTAAATAAACTTGACGCTAGAAACAGGCGGGAAGAACTGTTAGACATATAGGTTTCCTCACAATTTCCTTCACCGTCAAAACCTTAAAACTCTCAGGCACTGCATGAGAAGCAAGAAGAACTGTTAGACATGCATATTTCCCCACAAATTGCTACATCGTCAAAGCCTGCGTCCATCCATTTCTAATACGTACATAATACACTTCTAAAATCAGTTGCACCGCAGATTTTGAAGGGATTGCTTGGAATTCCCGTATGAAAACTCGAAATTTTACATTTATCTTTAGATTAATTTAATTTTGATAAACCTGGATAGATTACAACCAAAGATTGAACTATTTATATTTCTTATATTTCTTTCTTCTTTCAAAACACAAGTGAAACTGTGGTTTACAACTACCTCTTTCTACTACTAAGGATATAATAACAAGGAAGGAATCGTGATACTAAATAACAAACTTTCTACAGCGACAGCTGCGCTCGGAACCAGTAAGCCGATACAACGGGCTGTCATCGAGGTCAACGCTTCTCAATATTTACTTATTAAATATTAAGTTAACCGCGCAAAGCGCCACATGTATTTTTATTTATGACAAAATCGAGGACACAGGATAACTGACGCTAAGTAGTCGCTGCAGTCTATGGACTTCCACAAGCAATCTCAAGCAAGACTGAAATTCTATGTCGAACGTAGATGCGTTGCTGCCCTTGGGGACTGAGATGAACGCCTCGCTTTTAGTGTAGCCGGCAATCGCACCTCTCCTACCGAAACACAAGTAATGCTTTATGGGGGAGTATGAAGGCGGCGGGGGTGCCTCCCCGGTCGAACTATATTTCTCCCACCTTTAAATCATATACTGAATGGATAAAATCTTAAACTAAGTAAGTGAAGTGCAAATTTTACCTCTAGGCTACAGTACTAAAATCATCTTTATCTTTTAGAATGTCCGATATCGATAGGGATTTATGTCATGTGACATGATTACCGATAATGTATCGGCAGTAAAATTATACTTTAGGCGATGCGATTTTTTTGCAAAAGTATTTCAAATGTACTTTGTTTTCTTAATTTGTATTGCATAAAATTTCGTCATGTTACAACAATGGACTTAAGTTTAAGTATTTTTTCTACAAAAACACAACCCAACAGGCACTTGAGTATACAATAATACAAGAATATATTATAAATATCGCTACTTCAAAACAAAAGGACCACAACGCGAATAGACCTAATTCTACAGGAGAGCCATTTAAAGTTTTCTTGTATAATTGCTCTGTAATTTAAAACTGATAAATAGGTGTTATACACTGTTAGAAAGATATTTTTATTCTGCTTTTGATGGTTGATTCGGATATGTGACCGACAAAATTTGAAATTATACAACAAAAAGGATTTTGAATATTTTTGATTTGTCGCCCTTTTGTTTAAAAGTAGCGACATGTCAAGATTGAGAAAAAAAAAAATGCCCTGATTTTTAATTGAACTGTGTTACATGTTTATTCACTCCCACACTTTGCTTCCACAGTGAGAGGAAAATGGGATACAGTTTAGTGTTATAGGTACACTCGTATCATCTACATAAAAAGTACATAATAAAATTACACCACTGAATAGTTATAGGATAAAAGAATGTGTTACGTTGAGTGCGGGCGGAGGGCAGAGGGGGGTGCGCCAAAACTTTGAGGTCGTTTCGCTGCATACGTTTAGATATCTTACGAACATTGAGGTCGTTTCGCTGTATGTTGGACATGTATTTACGCAAAACACAGCTGTATCCACGACACAGCCGCACCCCATCTTTTTAATCTAGTTTACTAACGTTTTTAGGTGCCCAACGGTAATACACAATAATACACAATTTCTTGTATGTCAAACCACATAACTTCAAACAATTTTGTTAAACAAACGTAAATATAAAAAAAATATTGACTCCCTCCCATACAACACTAAATCATAATCTTGTTCTTAAACAACAAAAAATAACCTATTATTACCATGTTTAAAAAAATAATAAAATCTTAAACCCCTTAAACATAATTCTTTACTAAAATAAACTAAAACTATGGAATAGACACCTTAACATTAAAGCTTAAAGTAAATCTCGCGTCAGAACATTCGAGAAGCCTTCGTTTGAAACCTCTTAACCCTTTCAATGCGGGAAATACAACTGCTTTGTATCACTTAGTGTAATGCGCGTGCGGCTTGTATACACCTGTGTTGTACGTACAAATCTGCATGGATTACTGGCGAACACAAGTGCTATATTTACGTCGATGCTACAAGACTGCGGGCGGGCATTACGTCTATGTATTCATGGATGCTACACGGATGCTTAAAAATACATTTCTAAGAATTGTCGGCGTATCTCCAGTCTAGAGAAAACAGCTCCAATTTTGTGCCGCCTCCCGCATCCCTGAGCCGAACTAATATATGAGCGCATGGAAAGTGTTAATACATACTCAGATAACCTTTTGTGCAAATAAGGAAATGATAACTGATATCTTTTAACCCTTTCACAGCCACGGTCGGCTATACCCGACAAATTGTTTTGGTCGTTCAAACGCCAATGTCGGGTAATGCCGACACAAACGTAATGCAACAATAAAACTATTAATGCAATATTTTTCGCTGTATTTTTATCGCCTATACCTTGTCAACCAATGTTTATTTAGTATATTGGTTATATACCTTATTTTCGCCAATCGTCATTTATATTTATATGATATCGATAAATGTCTTTCGCAACATTATGCGAAATTATGCCTAAAGTCTCTGGCGCTGAGTGCACGCGAAGTGAATAAAAGCTTGGCGATAAAAGGGTTAATTCCTACTCAGTGTTATTCGATTTGAAGCCACAATAGGCAAATAGGCTATTGCCTAGTAATTAAGATTCTGGTTTCTTACAAGGATTCAGTTATTTTATCGAATAATCAGATAATTAATTCCTAGCATTACTAAGTACCTACTTTTAAGATCCTTTCATAGGATACATTTTCAAAATATTAAATTTTGAAATTAGTTCAATTACCGGAGTTTAATATTGACTTTTTAATATTAAATAATTTTTTTTTTAGGCGGATCTGGTTCTTTGTTTTTAGTATAACTTACTGATGTGAGAAGTATATAATTATTTCGTATTAATATACAATACTAGCTGTGCCAAGTGGCTTTCCTCGGATTTAACATTAATAAGAATCTAAGTGAAATATTGTATGTCTGAGAACTGTCCTCGATAAATGACATAAAAACGGACAAAAAAAAATTCAAAGCAGCCAGGTATTTAAATGTTGCTAAATAAAAAGAATCTTCAACATTATATTCCGTATAGAATCATAATTAATTTCCATTTCAACATATTAATTTCTAAAATCAAATGTCTACACTAACAATGATTTACTGGCTGAACCTAGTTCACTAAAAATAGAAAAAAAATTTAATAATCATAATGCAGATAAAAAAAAAACTAAACTTAATTTTACAATTAATAAGTAAATAAAAACTGGGTTAAAAATGGCAAAATAATCAGAATACAAATTGTATGGAATTATTTTCAAACTTAAAAAGCTTAATCTATTTTAAAAAATGTATTAAAAACATTATATCTATTAAGTTGTTAAAACTACTTTGCAAAAATCCGCCACCACAATGTACAATGCACTATGAGGGATAGAAAAACCTGATGTGATTAAAAATATTGAGTAACCGATCTCACTGATTAACCGTAGTAGAGTCGACTTACCCTGATGATGCAACCTTTGGAGCGAAACACGTGTTGGTACTAATATGTGTATTGGTATATATTTTTAATCACATAACGTTTTCCTATCCGGGAAGGAAGGTGGGTATAGTGCATGCTTCGAAATATATACCATTATACATCGTGGTGGCGGATTGTTGCAAAGTAGTTTTAACAACAACTTAATAGCATGGATTTCCGCAAACGCTTCATATTAACATTATATCTAGTTATACAACATACAAAAAATCTATTCCAGTGACTGTCACATGATTATTTTAGATGTGATACTATTGTTAATACCAATATATAAAAATACTGTGAAACAATATCAAAAATTTTTCAAAGTATCATAGGACTGTATACCGAGGAAGTATCATTGTCTCCCTTTAACACGGTTAAGGATGCATACCTTTGATACCGAAATATAGAAATTGCTTCATGACAGATTGTGAGGGTAGCAACAATTTCCCTGGAGAAGTAGTTATATGTTTGTCTTTATACCAGCGGCTATTTCTTTTATGTGAGGAGAGCAACAAACGAGCGTGCAGGCCACTTTATGTTAAGTAGTCACTGCCAGTTCTTGGATTTCCAAACGCGTCGCTACTCCTTTGGACTCGATTGCTTCATGGAAGTGAGGCGACATCCTGTGTCATAATCATTGGCATACTTTAGAGGTGGTAGACCAGCGCAAATAGCTACAATCATTATTTTTCAAAGATCAATCAAGTTCCACTGGAGCACTCATAATTCACCGTAAAGCAACTCTTTTGATATGGTCTTAGAAGTTGTTATTGCCGGTGGCATTTATGAACGAGGTCACTACTTTAGTTCTTAGGAACATCTACGTACAGCTGTGGACAAGAATTCAGTCATATTTGAGGCTGTACGTGGATGTCCTTGAATTGCAGCATTTACTTAACAGTGGCCTGCGTATGACTGTTTCTCTTCATACATAAAAAGTTATAAGAGTGAGTATTGCATCCTTACGCGTCCTCTTCAAGTTGAATCCATACTTATATAAAAGAACTAGCAACAGATATGACGATACAGGCAGGGTACTATTTTTGTGAGTCCGTGCTTCTCTCGAGCTGTGCTTTCAGTTGCGCGATACTGGTGTCCAGGTCCTCGGTTGGCTGGTGGTTACGTATATTCCTGGCTCGCTTCTCCTCCATCATGCCGAGCATGACCCTCAGGCCTGTGTTGTACACCAGCCGGCCCACTACTGTCACCTGGTGGGAGAAATTCAATTGTTTATTGAGTTTAAAGATTAACATTGATTGAGAAAATAGAAACTGTGTTTAATGATTTCTAGATCCATCTTTTATTGTTACAAATTTCTGTTTCTCGCTAAATTTATATAATCTTTATTCTAAAACTAAATTTGCTGAGAGGCAATATCTTGCACAATCATCTTTTTTGTACAACCTAATAAACAAAAAACTTAAGATTAATAAACATTTGAATCGATACTGTAAAAAAAATGCTTAAACCTATAAATTACAATGAAACTGAATCTGTTTTATTACACCCTATATAGAATAATTCTTTATCTTTCATACACACATAAACACTCTCTCTTTTTACACACACATACAGTAATTCAAATTTTGGCTATATAATAATATCTAATGGATCTTCATTTATTAATTTTCTTATCTACATATACACACTAAACCTTTACCGTAAACCTTTAATAATATACCTGAACATATATTTGCTTTATCCAGTTAGCGATATGGAAGAGCGGTGCCTCCTGACACAGGCATAGTAATATTATGCTTACTAGGACGGCACCTATCACTGCTTAGAATTAAGAAATACATGTAAAAAGGTAAAGGATTATTATTGTTATTTTGTAAAACCTAGTGATAATTTCTGAAATAAAAATATTTTTGATTTGATTTGATTTTGATTTATTTCTCATTTCACATACGTTTTACTTTGTCAGGGCCTTGTTTTTCCAAAATTGTGATATAGTAAAAGGTGGAACCTGTTTGTGCGCTTGCGCGTGTGAGATAGTGATAAAGAGAATCAGAGAACGAGAAAGAAAGAGTGAGGAAGTGAGAGACTCGGGACATTTACCTGCATCGGTATCACTTCATCGGTGTCGACGACCTCGAGGCGGATCTTCTTGGTGCCGGAGTGAGGCGCGGGCGCGGCGGCGGGCGCGCGCTCCGCCAGGCGCTTGCGGGGCGGCGCCTCCTGCTCCTCGCGCCGCAGGTCGCGCTTGGGGCACGAGCACACCCGCGCGCCCACCGACTGTCTGCCCCACACCTTGCCCCTGCCCAATACAATACAGTTAACGATGTATTGGCCAATCATTAAAAAAATCATTAAATCATTAAAAATGTGTATATGTACAAAAACTTGAGGATTCATACAATTTTTTTTAATTAGCTCGGCATTATTTTATGTTTACAATTCATAATAAATTACTAACATTAAAATTGTACACAAAAAAATAAGTGTAAATCATGAATTTAATTGGTATTTAATAATTTTTCATTGCTATATTTAAATCTCACACATGTAAAAAAAATTAACAATTAATGTGCCTTTCAAGACCCAACCAAAAATTATAAATAGAAAAACATGGTGTATTGTTAAATTCTACATAAAATTCCTTTCCCTCCAACCATTAGCCATCTGAGGTCCACTGCTAGACATAGGCTGCTCCTAATTGGCACTACTCCAACCGACTCGGTGACCTCTGGAGCCAATGGTTTCTCATTGTTTACTTCAGGTCTCCGGTCCACCAGGTCGCGACGCAATTTGGGTTCATTTGGACTCGACGCCTTGGCACGTCTCGGGCAGGCGTGTGTTTACAAGGCGCGCTCACGTGTGGTCCTCCAGCGTGAATATAATGGCGATGGTGCGGCGGTTGATGCCGCTGGAGCAGCTGTTCTTGCAGACGAACTGGTAGGCGTGGCTGGTGGGCGCGGGCAGGCGCAGCAGCACGGCGTGCCACGCGTCGGGCGCGCCGCCGCAGTAGAACACGTCGAGCGCGCCCGCGCCGCGCGACGAGTGCAGCACGCCCGCGCGCATCGCCTCCGCCGGGTGCGACCCTGTGGACGTTGCGGTACCAATTTATTGACATCAAATATTATATAAAAATGTATTTTTTTAATATAAGAAGTTGCAAACGAGCATGCAAACCAGCTGATGTCAAGTAGTCGCAGCCCATAGACAAACACGACCGAAATCCTGTCTGGGCTGGAACGTAGATACGTTGCTACTCCTGAGAACTAAGATGATCACCTCGCATTGCATTTCAATTTTTTTAACTTATATTAATAAAGGTTTGAGAGCTATAGGTTAACTATAGTATTGAGAACTATAGTTCGAAAGGGGGAGGTACCATCGCCGCCCTCATAATCCGCCGTAAAGTATTACTTGTGTTCCGGTTGGAGAGGTGCGGTTGCCAGGTACATTGAAGCGAAGCGAGCTGCTTAGTCCTCAGGAGTAGCAACATATCTATGTTCGAGCTCGGGCAGAATTTCAATCGTGTTTGTGGTTGTACGTGGATGTTTACAAGCTGCGACTACTTAACATCTGGTGGTATACCCGTTTGCTACTCTTCACACATAAAAGAAAACTTAAAGCAATAACAATAAACGGTGGTAGAGCCGTGAGAGCTCGCCCGGGGCGGTACCACCGCCACCCTCATAACCCGCCGTAAAGCAACATGTTCCTCATATATTGTGTTTCAATTGGGGAGGTGTGGTTGCCGGATACACACTCTTGGAGCGACCATCTTATTCCTCAAGAGTAGGAACGCATCCGCGTATAGAATCTCAAATAGAACTTCTGTTCAGGTGGCCTGCATGCTCGTTTCTTACTCTTTCACAATAAAAAAAAAAAACATAAAAACTGACCATTCTTGGGCGTCTCATGGTAATGCTGAGTGCATCTGGTGACCCGTTTCTCAGCCTGCGACTGGTCCGAGAACACGGTGGTGGCGCGCACGAACATCGCGGCGTGGGGCTGCAGCGCCGCCTCCCACTTGAACTGCACCGAGAAGCTATGCCCCATGTCCACATATATGCGGTTCAGGAGGTGCGAGTACTGGGGAACGATTAGACTTGTTCTGCAACCTATTTAACTCACGCTCATATTGTGTGTCAACGTTGCCAAAGGCGGCACTAAACTGGAGCATATTTGTCTAGACTGAAGCACCGACACTGAAATATAATTTTTGCATCTGTTTATCATATACGAACACACAGATGTAATGTCTGCCCTCAGACTTGGAGCGCGACGTAATCACAGCACATTCGTTCGCCCGAAATCCATACAGATTTGTCCGTACAACACAGGTGTACGAGCCGCAGGGAAACTGTTGTAGAAAAATAGTCCTGAAATTTGTATTAATATACTATCACTCACCAGAAGATACTTCTACGTCTAAGCAGCATTATTTGAACAAAGATTAACGATTAATAACTGATTGGTCGCTCGTAATGATAATAATATCGACGTAAAAAGCATAAAGACTGTAACCCAAGTTTGGAGGGTGTTACCTGTATGTTCAAGAGGGGAGGTACCATACTCACACCCATATTAGCGTGAGGCAATTCTTCTGTATCAGTAAGGTGTTGTATCTGACTTACATAATTGTAGGGTTATCAACGGACTAATCAGGATTTACATTTGTGATTGACTTCAGTAACACTACTGTCATATTTTAGATCGGGTCAGCTTTACGGGAGGCACCACTAACCTGGAGTTTATTTTTCTACACTGACCATATGCCAACAATTCACTGAAGCATTGTATTTTTGACATCTGTGTATCATCTAAGAATACACAAACGTAATAACCGCTTTTAGTCTTGTAGCGCCAACGTAAACAGTACTTGTGTTCGTCCGCAATCCATACAGATTTGTCCGTACAACACAGGCGTGTACGAGCCGCAAGCGCGTTGCGCCGCGCTTTACACAGAAGTGTTACGTCGCAGGGAAAGTGTTAAACTTAATTATGGTTATTAAATGTTTTTCTATTTATATATTGAAAGGAAAATGGTATAGTCCTAGTTTTCATAAGAAGAAATGACAAAATATTATTGTCAAAATAAAATCACACTTTTACTTTAGACTACATCAGTATCTGCTTTTTTTATTGTGAAAAAGTAAGAAACGAGCATGCAGGCCACCTGATGTAAATGGTCACTGCAGCCCATGGACAGCCACGTCCAATGTTAAATAGAACAGAAATGCTATTTAAGGATGGACGCGGATGCGTTCCTAGTTTTGAGGACTAAGATGGTCGCCTCCAATAAAGTGTATCTGGCAACCACACCTCCCCAACCGAAACACAATACATGAACAACATGTTGCGTTACGGCGGGTTATGAGTGTGGCGGTGGTTCCGCCCCGGGCTAGCTCTAATGGCTCTACCACCTTTATATCTGATTCTTGCTTTTTTTAAATTCACAAATAATAGATATGTCAATACATTGCTACTGAAACAAACATTAGTATCAAAACTCTGAAAGATACGTTTTTTAGTATATTTTGTTCATAAATAAAATTTTATGGGTTACAGGATTTATGCTTTTTCATGTCCATATGTAATGCTCACAAGATATTTAGATTTATGAGTGTTGGCACCACAAATCTCAAGCTCGAATTTTAAATTTCCCGTGAAACACTCTCTCTCGGGTGGTCCTGTAGGGCAATGCTGAAATTAAAACAAAAAACATTCTTTAATAACTTTGCATGCTCAAAAAGCTTGATAATTCTAAGTAATCATTGTTGTAGATTTCTAATATTAACATAATACCAAAGAGATGAACATAATGGATTGTAAAAAATTATATTCCATGATAAAAATGATGCGACAGTCAACAGTAGATACACTCTTTTGTAAATATCATATATAAATTATTGTTAATAAAAACAAAAGCAATAATTATTAATTTAATTTAGTCTTGAAATCGACATAGACAATTATTAAAATTTTTCAACAGTATATAATAGTAAAGAAGAGAGCCTTACGGGTATAAACTCAGTGGGCATCTGACTGAACTTTGTAGAAACATCCATAGTTTCTTCTTGAGTCTGTAGAATTTCAACAGCATTCCAGTCTATGTTTTCCAACTGCCTAAAATATTAAATTTTGTTATGAACAACGTTTTTAACTCTTTAACTGCGGCCTAAAAATTTATTAAATTTTCATGATGATTTTTAACAGTTTGACTGCGGCGCTCAAGAGACTAGTCAGCCTTGCGGCCGGTCGCACGATAGGTGTGTATTTAGCAAGTGTAGTGTGTAACATATTGCAACGGCAGTGCGGCCTACACCCAGGCTGTGTAGTTAGTGTAGCTATGAACTCTACGCGTTTACAGGCGCACACAATTACTGTGTATTTTTATCTGTATGAGTTTGCGGCCGTACAAGACAGATGTGTTCTATTGAGTGTATGCTGTAATATTTATTTATTTATAGTAACACCAACATAATAAGCATTAGTACAATCAAAAAACCATTGTAATAAGATAATTTCATAATGCTATTACATTTAAAGGCATAGACAACATGCAATTTATCGAATAACAGATTTTATACAATACAATAAAAATTAAATATAAAATTTTAAATTACAGAAACAATAAATGAGATATTATATAATTCCAGATTAAAAAAAAATAAACTACAATTTCTTATCGAGACAAAGTTAATGCTTCAGAAAAGTAATTTTGAATTAATTAGTTTATTAAATAATATAATTATATAATACTTTTTCTTATTTCTACTTATATTGAAAGTTTGTGTAAGTTTTAAATTTTTCGCCACTTAGCGCTACGTAAAATAAAAATAAAAAAAAAAACAATTTTGGTAACATTTGCAAAAAAAAAAAAAAAAGATTTTTATAAGTTAAAATTATCCAAACATAAAAATTATGGATTTAGAAATTTAGTGAATTAGCATGCTCCCAAAACAGTTTTCACTTCTGTTTTGGGGGCATGCTAATTGATGAAGAAGTGATGTTTAAAATTAAAGGAAAGGAGCTTGTGGATGGATGGTAGAACCACATTTCACTTAAGAAATTGTATGTATCTAATCATATCAGTCATTGGTATGCAATTACTTCAATGTACAACCTTAGATAGAACCGATAGTCTTGTTTGAGAGTTTATGTACTATATATAGGTTACAGCGACTACGTAAAATCAGGTAACCCACATGCTGTTTTACTACTCTCCAAAAAAATAAAAATTATTTTGCTTTCTACTCTTATAATCCTACACTAGGACTCCATGATGTAGATGCCAAATACACATACAAAGAGGAGCGGAAACATCACTAAACCTAACTCCATCATTTAGACCAGGAGTTGGCAACATTTAAGATGGAAGAGCTCAAAATTGGAATTTGAAAATCTCCCCATATTTTTAAGAGCCACTAAAAATATGTTTAAATAATTTTAAATCTGTCTGTATGTTTGTCTGTCTGTATGTTGTTATTTCGACACCACTTTCATGGCCAGATAGCTTTTGCTACAGGGATTATACAATTATGGTGCAGTGGAACTATATAAAATAGATAACTAATACTTATGAATAAATTTTTGAGGGTTGTGTCAATTAAATAATTTATGGTAACTTAAGAGCCAATATTTCCATGGAAAGAGCCGCATGTGGCTCGCGAGCCGCAGGTTGCCGACCACAGATGTAGACAACTGACTGGTAATATAGTTAGTAGCTCTCAGCATGATTGATATGGTAACTTCTGGTCTACATGGACAGTTAACGTAATCAAGGAATACTCACTCAAAATTAACATAGCTTCCGTTTGGAGACATTACAGGCATGTTGGCAAACAGTGCCTCATCAGTATCAGTTACCTCGCTCTTGTACATGATTTCTTCTTATTTTGGCTCTGAAACAATTATGAAACAATATGCATTAACATACATATAAATGACGGTTTAGACATAAGAGATTGACATGTAAAATTATAATTATTTTATTAACAAGACCTGATACTGTATAACTTTATAATGAATGAAATGGTAATTGATGACGAATAATTTTAAATTTAAATAAAAAATATTTTAATTACATATTTGTATGTCTTATAGGTAGAATAAGAGGTGGAGAATATTTAATTAAAAGATCATTTTGTAAAATTCTTATTCGGAGAAACCAAATAAATTATGAATTATTTTCATGTTGCAGAGAACTGCGATTTTAATCACCATGGGAACATTAGTTTTTATCATACACTTGTTTTAAACAGGATCTCTGCTCAATGAGAAGTCTATATCTAAATATTTATACAATCCTCTCAAGTATCCTTTATTCCCTTCTTAGATTTTTTTTTATTTTATGTAGCAAAAGTAGCAAACAGTGGACTGTACTCGTCCAACAGATGTTGGCCTCTACAG
Source organism: Phocides pigmalion okeechobee (assembly GCA_018251015.1). Lineage (NCBI taxonomy): Eukaryota > Metazoa > Arthropoda > Insecta > Lepidoptera > Hesperiidae > Phocides > Phocides pigmalion. Next base: position 16,793 of record DWON01001379.1, read on the forward strand.
TCCAAGGGTATTCACATCCAATCGCAAAAAGCTCTAAGGTCCATCACTATACATAAAACATCTATGATACTTGTGAGGGCTGAGATGGTTTTCGCATTTGTAGGTATGGTTGGAATTTACACCACTCAGACCAAAATACAAACAGTTGTTTTATTGTGGATTATGAGGGTTATTGTTTCCAAAATGGAAGAACTATAGTTTGATCGGGGAGGTACCACTGCCACCCTCATAATCCACAGGAAGCATTACTTGTATTATGGTTGGAGAGGTACGATTGCTGGCTATACTTTAAAGCGAGGTGACCATCTTAGTCCTCAGGAATAACAACATATGTGTGTTCTAGCTCAGATAGGATTTTAGTCATGTTTGTGGCTGTAAATGAATGTATATGGGCTGCGACTCAGGTGATTTGTATGCTTGTTTGCTACTCTTTTCATGTTAAAAAAAGCTTTTCAATTAAACTATATTTCTACGGCATAATACTACATTTTGAAACAATTTCCAACAATTGTGGATTATATGTACAACGATTTCGGCCATGGTTTGATCTCTGAATATGAGAATATATAATTAACATACATACAAATGTTTATTAATTACTATGATAATAACTAATGAAACCGGATACATAGTATTTTTAATAGCGTGTTTTAAATCTAGTTTGTGTAGATAAAATATTATGTAGTCTACCAAATCTATCGAATTATATGTCAAAATAAAGGTTTTAAATGTTGATTCAAAGGTTACAACTTTATAAATTACTCGTCACAGTCGGCTTTTTGATCTCTAAAAATGATGTTTGTTATTAACTTAACGTCACAGAAGAAATGACAATAATTCATAGATCAACAAGGATTCCTGTATTCTACGTGCTATAGACACAAAAAAACAATTACTTACCAAAACACTTAAGACACAAAACACAATTTCAATATTTAAATGTCTGCTTGTTCGAGGTTGAGACAGAGCAGACAGGTATAATGCTCACTGATCCACGCTGAAATATTGTAAATTTGAGTTTAAAATTGTATCGTGCCAACTTTACTAACTAATCCACGTTTAATCGTAGCCAACCACTTTAGTTACAACAAGTAATGCAAATGTTGCATGTTATTACCCGACCGCAAAATGGAAATTACGCCATACATTTAAAACAGAAGTGAAAAATTCGAAGTCTATGTAACAGTAACACACACTATTTTAGTACTCGGTTGTGTCTTTAACAATTTATTTCAGAAATTTTCCCTATCGCTGTGCATAATTCCTCAAAGTATTATTATAACAAACTCAATTCCGTCAACCAAACTAAAAAGCGCAATCTGCACAACTGAAGAATAATAAAATTCAACAGATTAACAAATTAACTGCAAACCATGAACAAAAGTATATTGTACATCTATGGTTAAAATAAATTAAATAAAATTGAAAGTAGATAGGTACTAAGTGGAATTGGCATAAAAAAAAATTAGACCGCAAGGCGATATTAATGTATATATAAGCGATATCAGTCTTTTCATTTTCAAGTGTTGTAATAGTGAAAAACATGCTAAATCAAGTTACAATTAAAAAACAGTTTCAAAGTATAACAGGTCGTCAAAAAGTATACAGCGCTTTACGATTATCAGTTTTTCGAATTAGGAATCTGAGTTACGTTTCTCCATTTTGTGATACCTGAGGCCGTAAGGCCGCAGCGAGGTCACATACCACCCGGTCGTCTAGTTTGCTTGGTCGTAGAATTGTCACTGTAAGTAAATTCTTATGTCAAAAACACGTGTTGTCAAGTGTCAAGTTGTCATAACATATTTGAGCATTCTTTTGATTTAATTACAATAAAAGATTCTTAATATCACATATAATGTCAGAGTCTTCAGAAGATGAAGATTTATCTAGATTTAAAGAAGCTGTGGATACTTCTTTTGTAAAATTAATAGATGAATCAAGAGGCATTTTAAATAATAAGTCTGATAACAACGGTAGGTTTGTGTATGTTAATCCTTTTGTATTTCTGTTCACTGTCCCATCTTGATACAAGTGAAATTCGAGAAACCATCAATATATGAAAGTTGAGAGGCAACCCCATGCCGGCTACTCTTTGAAGCGAGGCTACCATCTTAGTCCTCAGGAGTAGAAATGTATATCTACGTTCGAGCTCAGATAGTTTTTCAGGCGTGTTTGTGGTTGTACGTGGATGTCGATGGACTGCGACCACTTAATATCAGGTGATTTGCATGCTCATATTAAAAAATGTATATATCTCTGGGTCTGTCACCTTCCTTTTTTATATATGTAGAAGCGTAGATTAAATTGTAAAATCTTAATTATTACAGTTGTAAAAAAATCTGAGAGATATCTTGAAATATCAAGCCATTACAATGATGTGAAGGTCCCAGACGAGATGCAGAAGAAGATTGGAGCAAAGATATCTGCTATTATTGATAGAAATATTGAATTTGTCACTTTGGAAAACAAGGTTAAGTAAGTATGAGTTACTACTGGTGTAGAGTTATTGTTATTTGGTGAAAGAAAGTGGTAGTCATCTCGGGTATGCAAAAGCTGAGTATTTTGTTTTATGAGGAGCAATGCATCAATGTGTAGTGTGTCACATACTTGACATATTATCATGCTTCTACATTGTAGTGAACATGATCTTATAATAATCTTGTATATTATAAGCTAATATACAAGATTATTATAAGATCATGTTCTAGTAACTAAGCATATAAGATCACATAGGATAATTAGCATATATAAACTCACTGACAATGCTCTGTACGATATATATTATATATGTAAGCCCTTCATAAATGTATCTTGCTACCTTGGGACCTCAACCTCCCATAGTCTCCGTGGTCTGCACCTAATTGGCTCCATCATATCACATGGCCACCCTGCCCCAAGCAGACCGCATCACAAATGATCAACTTCCTTTAAGGGTCTTGTCGTATATGGAATTAGTTACAAATGTTTATGTGTTCTTCAATACAAAACACCTTACGAGTTGGTGTTAATTTATTAGTTGTAAAACCAAGGTTTTCCATTCTGGTCAAGTGCATATTGATAGACTTTACATACCTTTGTGATCTTTATGAAGATTTCTTAGTCAGGCAGTTTAATGACAATATATATTTTTTTGCTATAAAAGCTAGTAATATCAAAAAGAACAGATAGTAGAACTGTAGATCAACTGGAGAGATACCACTGCTGCTCTTAATCACTGTGAAGCAACTCTTGTTTCGACAAGAGAGGTTTGGTTACCGCTAACTTCTTTCTGTCATCTGTATAGTCTTCTATCTTTTTCTGTTTTTATTGTATTGTCTTTTTATTTTGTTCAACAATTTGATGTCTTTTCAGAAAACGGAAAATCAAAGGTGGTGTAAAATTATTCACAGATTCTGATTGTTTTTTGTCATGTGAAGAGGCCAAAGATACACAAACAGAAGTCCATAACAGAGAATCAAGAAAATTTAGAAACAAAAAGAGAGAAATAGATTGCGACACAGATGTACAAGATGAGGAAGGTATAGTATTTAGAGTAACAGAACTATTTCTAATTTCAAAATTTGTACTTGATTTAAAAAAAGCAATTCTGAATATATCCTTTTTTTTAGCATACTGATAGATATATTCCCTGTAAGATGAAATTTAAAGCTTACCAAAAATATACTGTAAAATCTCAGTTTACTCTAAATTTGATATATATATATAAATATGAATCTTCATTTTACATAACATTTCTCATTCAGTGAGGAGTGACTAAGCGACCGACGGATTAGTTATGTTATTAGATATAAGCTATTGATATTTAATAAATCTATTTCAGATAAAGTGAAAGCAGTAGCAGTTACGGGAGAATACATCATGTCTAAGGAAGAAACCAAGTTATGGAAATCAAGGCGGAAAGAAAAAGTATTTAAATATAAATCGAATGGGAAAAGTAAAGTTTTGACTGCTGTTCAATGATATAATTGTTTGAATAATCTTCATTTTTTATTACGTAAGTTTAATTATGTACTGTTTACGTCTATTCATAGATCATATGGGTAATACAGACGGATAATATTGGATCTCCTTTCCTACTATATAAATGAGAATCGTTTGTTTATTTGTTTTATTTTTCTATTACGCAAAGCCTACTGAATATATTTGTTACATTTTGTACATAGAATGTCTGTACCTCCGATCTCATTATAGGCTATAAATAAGCAGATTATAATGTTGGCCGATGGGTAAGCGATATAAAAACAATGTTGCAACATCAAATCTTTATTTACAATATCTTATTAAATAAATATGTACAAATATCAATATCACTCTCAACTGCGTTTTCTTAGGCTTGATTTTTAAAATATCTTAAAAAAATAGTATTTGTTGGATTACTTAATATTAGGAACAAGTTCATAAAAGATATTGAAGAGAAATGTTTATAAAATAAATTTAAGTAATTGTCAATAGACATAGCAGATTTTGTAATAATATTTTGGGATATAGCAATTCAATGAAGAGATTTTTATATTAGATTCCAATCAATGATATTTGTATCGCAAGTAAAAATAAATATAAAAATAATAACTATAAAGTAAATTAAGTTACAACATCTTAGAACTAGTTGTACAATTAACGCTATATTAAAAGGAACAGAGTGGTACTGCGGTCCCAGTGAGGCCTACCACTCAGTGATTTGTACAACAAAATCTAACACTATCTCATAACAAACAAAATTCTTATCATTGTTTTTGCCTTTGCTAAAATCAACATAAAAATAACAACAAAACAATGAACATAATAAATTTCACAAGGACTGTTTATGTTCAATATTTTCATTTTTATTAAATTTAAATTCGTAATTTATTGTCAATGCTCGCAATTTTAATCTATACTCTGGCAAGATTTAATCTGTTCCGTTAAAACAGAAACCTATAAACAACGTGATCTTCCTTTTCATACGAACAAAAAGGATAGCGATAGGTCACTTTCGCTACAGAACAACACGATTTTTTTGCTATCTATGCCACTACCAACGTCATTTTCACTGTCATACATTTGTGCAACTGTCATGATTTTAAATAAGTTGTTTAAATAATAGAATCTTCTAGATTACCGAAGATTTATTTATTTTTGCCATTGACGTGGCAATTTAAACAAAATGTATTTAACATTATTTTGTTACGCAATGTTTTCATAGAAATGATTACTTGTTAATATCTTTATTCAAGTCTTTTGTTTCATTAATTAAATACAAATGCCTCACAAACTATTTGAATATATTAATTGATGTGTTGTTGCTAGCTACTGGATAATTTTTCGATTGTTCTGAAAGTTCTTGAGATTTAAATTTCGAACATTGAGCGAAATATTTGTCAATAAACGACAATTATTTGAAAATGTATGACAGGTTATGACAATTGGAGACGTCACAAGGCCTAGCATTCAAGGAATCCAGTTATAACCAGTTTTAGTAAATTCCTTACAATCTGCTGGTATCGTTTGGCGCCGTGGGAGTGGCTGTCGGTTTGTTGATATTTCTGATGGGGATTTCGTCGTGGGTGAACGCTCTGTTGTCGAGTCCGTTCGGCTTGGACACCGTGGCCACTGGTTTCTCCACGGGCCCGTCCATGAGGAACATCGTGAGGAAGAATAGTATGCTGCCTGTAAAGGAAGAAATAATATGAATGAGTCTCGTAGCTGGTTTACCTATCCTAATTTTTACCATTTTAGTTTCTTAACGTCTTATAATTACGTGGAACGATCTTGGCCATTTTTCTACTTCCGCTTAGAGAGCGTCTAATCAGTTAATAAAGCGATTTTTGGACAATATGGGGAGGTATTTTGCCAAAAATCGCTTACCTCTCTGTACCCGTGGTGAAATACCGGGAGATTTAAATGGAATCCCTTTTCTCACTAATTCCTGTGAGATTTGCAAAATATGTATTATTGTAAATAGAATAATCACTGGCCAATTCAGTGTAGAAACAGGATTTACGTAATTAAACCATATTTTCTCAAAATTTCTACTGTTTGTTAAGGGGGATAAACGTGTTTTTTGTTGAGACTGCGCACTCCCCTATGACAATGGAACAGATTTACCTCTTCACTTTGTTAAACGCCTTGCATTGTTTAAAAATATTATTTTTAGTTTATTAAACCTAAGGGACATATCCTTAATTTTCTTCAGGATAGCGTCATTCAACTAACTTCAACGAAACACTTACTAATCCCGTAGAATCCGGCGTAGAAGATCAGGATGGATTCCCGGTATCCGATGGCCTTGGAGACGGGATCGACCAGGATAGGCAAGTTGCCGCCCACGTTGTTCATCACGAACAAGAAGACACCCACGGTTGTAGAACGCACGGACAGCGGGACTATCTCTACCAGGATAGCGAATACTATCCCGAACCACATTTCAGCTGGAAATTATAAACAGAAATATATTTTAGGTGATCTACAAGTCAAAAATTTGAGGATTTCTGGTCTAAATCAACATAATAAATATATAAATAAGGCATTATTTTTACTATTTTCATGCTTTTCATCAAAAATATTTTTGGATTAGAAGCTTTTGTTAACACTATCTCTGCGGCATAAAATACCGTTGTGTATTGCGCGGTACAACACGCTTGTAGCTTGTACATACCTATGCTGTACGTACAAATCTGTATATAATATATCTTACGGGAGAACACAATTTCTGTATTTACATCGGTGATACATGATTGCGGGTGGACACGTCTGTGTATTTGTAGATGATACATGGATGCTAAATGCAATATTTCATTAAATTGTAGGCGCTTCAATCTAGAGAAATAAGCTCCAGTTTAACGTCGCCTCCCTCAACGCTGACCATACGGGCGCCATAGTCGAAGTGTTAAGTTAGAAATGTAGCAAACGAGCATGCAAACTCTCTGTTTCCCTTTCTGCCCCCTCTGTTTCTCATTCTTCCTTCTCTCTTTCTCTCTCCATCTCTCTCTTTTCCCTCAAAATGAACTCACCGAAGAAGTAGGAGATGGCGAGAGTGATCATGGCCCACAACGGGCCGAACACGACGGAGCCGAAAGCGGGGAGAGTGGCCACCGCCTGCGACAACGCCAGCACCAGCACGCGGGACCGCACGCCCATCTTCGCTACGAATCTGTAATACGAATTGACAATTAAATGTATGTGACAAGTGGGGTGGTTCATATCTCGCACAGATGATGACTGTAGCTGATCAACGCGGCGATCAAAGCTAGCGTTCTTTGCGTGCTACGTGTATACAGACTTTCCGTGAACTTTTATATTATTATAATTTAAGGTGTTTTTTAAATGGGTAGTCTGAATGGGGGAGGGAGGGTTTCCAAGCTTTCCAAGGTATCTGGAATCGTGGTAGCGATGACGGGCTCTTTACAAGATGTACGATTTCCATCCTAATTTTTGACTGCACAAGCAAAGCAATATCTTACTTTCAAGAAGAAGCAACACATCTACGTACGAACCCAGATAGGATTTCGGTCCTGTTTGAAGTTGTATGTGGAAGTCCATGAACGGAATACACAACATTCACTCGACCTAACCCGTGTTAAGTGGTATACAAGTTCACTATCTATTTCTCCAAAATAAATATAGAAACTCACTTGTCAGAGATGACGCCACCGACGACGACGCCCACGGATCCAATGCCGACTGTGACTGCGAACAACCACCAGCCGAGGTCCACGTCCGGGAAGTAGTCGCGGTAGTACAGATCAGCGTTATACGCGAAACACATACCGCCTGAAAGATAAATGACATTGTAATTACATATGCACATAAGGAACTAAAATTTTAACGCTTTCCCTGTGGTTTACGCAAGTGCTGTGTATTGCGCGGCGTAATGCGCTTGTGGTTTGCGTAAATACTACACGGATGGTAAAAAATACAACATTTGTTAATTGTTGGCGCATAACCAGTCTAGAAGTACTCCAGTTTAGTGCGCCTCCCACAACACTGACC
>DWON01001380.1:0-24748 GCA_018251015.1 Phocides pigmalion okeechobee
CAAACAAACAAACAAACAAACAAACAAACAAACAAACAAACAAACAAACAAACAAACAAACAAACAAACAAACGAACAAACAAACACACCCACAAACAAACAAATGAATATGTATATATATTACTAAAGTATACTTAACAGTATGTCCGTTAACAGCCTGAGAACATTCTAAGGCATCGCAACATAATTTCGGTCGGAAACTGAGCACAAGCGAATCGATTCTGAATATAAACGAGCTGACGATAAGCCTGTGCTGGTCCTATCGTATGTACATATTTGATTGCATTGCACGATTATTATACAAACTATGTGTTACTACTACCACTACCATAAATACTAGTTATGGCATTGGAGTACTTTTAGAATTTCGTTAACACTTATAGTTCGCGATTGTCCGCCTGTCCTTCTGTTCAAATATCCATCTGTACATTAGTCTATCTGTTCATCTATCCAGCTGTCCCTCTGTCCAACTTCCACACTATCCATCAGTCTATCAGTCCATCTATCCATCAGTTCATCTGTCCATCTGTCCAATTGTCCATTAGTCTATCTGTCCATCTCCATCTGTCCATCTGTCCAAATGTCCATCTATCTGTCCATCTATCCATTAGTTCATCTGTCCATCTATCCAACTGTCCATCAGTCTATCTGTCCATCTCCATCTTTCCATCTGTCCAAATGTTCCATTTGTCCACCGATCCATCTATCAGTTTATCCATTTATCTGAGTACCGATCAATGCGACCGTCCATCTGTACGGCTATCCATTTGTCCGTCTGTCCTGTGTGCTTACGTAAAATCGAACACAGATGCATTGTTATAACTGAGGATGGATACGGTCGTCTCATATCCAAGTTAATCCATGGAACAGATGCAGTGGGGGTACTTTCCCGATCAAACCTTAAATGTTATACCAAGTTTCGTAAAAACAGATGTGGTACCTAAAAGAACATCTAAATAAAACAAATTTCATTATATCTAGATAATAACTATGCTAAATAATTCATTATGTTGTGTCAGTAGGATAGAACATACATAGATCATTATTATCTCGTATCGTTTATTCTAAAATAGTGCATAGTTGATTTGGTAAATTAATGGCGTGTACACAAAAGCGTCGCAAATTAATTCTGACCAATGAATACAATAATCCGAGTTTATCATGTTGCTAATATATGTATATGTATGTGTTAATGATTTTCTGCAATGTATTTAGCATTTATTATATTAAAGTCAGTTTTTTATGTAGAAGAAAACAGGAGTACAAGTCATTTGATGCTACATCTCTGCAGTTAATGGCCATCTACGTCCAATCTCAACAAGACTACAGCCCTATTCATTGTCATGTATAGATTTGTTCCTACTTCTGAGGACTACGATAGTCACCTAGCTTGTAAGTATAGCAAGCGGCCCCACTTCTCTAAGCGAAAAACAAAAACAGCTTGACGGCGGATCATAAGGGTTGGCGGTAGTTCCCCATCGAACTGTTGTTCTGCCATCTGTCATAATAAAAGGTCGAAGCGCTGGCCGTTCACAGAGAATCCGGAGTATAAATCGCAAATACCTACCACGTTCCTCTCCGCACGACAGCGGAGTAAAGTAAGATAGGGCCGAGGATAGAGAGTGAGTTAGACCATGAGTGTTGCCTACGTAAAGAAGGCGTCTACGAGGACCGGAGACTTAAGTCAGACTCATATAGGTTAAAGCCAAGACGAAGACTTTCGTTCATCCGCACTATTGATTTTTCGAAGTTATAAGCGTATAAGACACTAATTATCTTTTGCGTTAGTAAAGGCAAATAGCAATAATAATCTACTATTAAGTATTCAGTATTCGTCGTGTGAAATAACTTACAGTTAATATTTATTGTGTAGAACATGTTTTATTAAATAAAACAATTGACGATGTAAAAAATCACGAGCTTTTAGTTTGACTTACAATAACAGAAAAGCCGGTCTAATTTATCTACGCATGTACAATACTGGCACGTAGAGCCCTGCCAGAGCAAGGAATGTATAATTCAAAAACATCGAGAATTCGTTATAAATTACAACGGCAGTAAACGTATTTACTTCTGTAAGTTGTTCCAGAGTAAGGCATATTATACACTATGCAGGTAAATCAAATAAAATCAAAATCAAAATATTTTTATTCAAAGTAGATCCTTTACAGAACTCTTTTTGTATCAATAAACAACCGACTCGTAAGGTGTTTCGTTTCGGAGAAGAGGCGACGAAAGAAAACCAGGATGAGAGGGTTTCACTTCCTGGAGCAGTATTGCCCCAATCATTGCCAATCAATTTTGTAGGAGTAGCACAAACACGACTGAAATCCTATATGAGCTGAACATAAATACTCGTATGTAGATATATTGCTACTCCTGAGGACGAACAATGGTCGTCTCACTGCAAAGTGTAGCCGGCAACGGCACTTGTCGACCGAAACACAAGTAATGCTATACGGCGGATTATGAGGGCGGCGGTGGTCGCTCCCCGGTCGAACTATAGTTCTCTCATCTTTAAAATATCTGTTTAGAATTTAAATTATAACAAGTATCTCTCAATTTAGTTTTGTGAGGATGCCATTAAAATTTTCCAAGACAGGTGGCAACTCGTCTCATTAGACATAAGACACTTGTGGCCACAAACTATCAGCATTCAAAAGGCGAAAGCTCTCAATCCTCCACTCAAAGAAAGTTAATTCTTCGTGTCGTTGCGTAAGCTCGCTAAGTGTTCAATTTCCCTTACAGGATTCGCCGTAAATATTTAACGAAGCCGCTCGAAAGGTATACGAGAACATAACAACACGGACCATTCCTGTTTCTATTATCGCGACTTTCAATATTATGCTCTTTGTCATACATAAATATTTTGGAAAAGTTTTTTTGGGTATAAAGATAAGTACTATTTACGTTTTTATGATAAGGAGCTAACAATACTATTCGGTACACTCATAACAGACCATCAGCGCTATTCATGGACTACACTAACATAGATCAAATACGTAATATATTTTCATCAAACCAAGGTGATAAAACCTGTAGGTTTCCACTAGTAAGGTATTACCGCGACACTCATTTCTGTTTCCATTTTTGCGTTGAGGTAAAAAGGTGAGTTTGCTGAATCTCTTAAAAAAAAAACCGTCTTAGTTGATGAGAATAGTTACTTTGCCGGTTAGCTAATAAAATGATTTATCTTATTTTATTGTGTAAATCTTAGTCGTAAAGAATGGTGAGATTGCAATCATTTATTAAATACAGCGACCATTTTGATTGTACCATATTAAGACTAGTAATTATAATTTACCATATTAAGACTAGTAAGTTTGCCGGATTGCTTATAAAATGGAGCGACTGTCTTAATTCAAATTCAAATTAAATTTATTTATTTCATTGTAAGGTATTGTACATACACTTAATAAATGTCAAGGGTACAATGTAAAATGAGCACATCCGCTTTGAGCGCCCTGATGGCTAAGTCTGACTTGGAGAAAAGAACTCTCGGCTCTATTTTTAAATCAGTCCTTGATAAATAAACATTACACAGTATAACTTTAAGATGGTGAGCACAAGAGACAGCTAATCGAGTGTGCCAAGATCTTTTCACTGTCAATAATCGTTGATAATCGTGAGGTAGCTTATGTCTGAGATCTAAACAGATCTAAACAGATCTAAACAGTTTTCAAAGGTATGTATACTACTAAGACGCATATTGCCAACATAATGGATGGAACCTGTGCCAAGCAGCGGGTCATTAAATAATGATAATGGAATATATAGTGTTTTACTCCGATTGCAAGCTCTTTAAGATGTTAAAGTTATATCCACAGTATTTATTTCATTTGGCCACGCAACAATTAACCAACCAATCTCAATCAACACGCATCGTGATACTTCGTATGAACACAGGATATAAAATTGCGTGTACCAATGTAACATAATTTATAATAATATCGGCAAAAGCGCCATCTATGATAAAACAGATGTTGTCTCTTGGTTATAATTGTCGTTTCCTCAAAATTAGTTCCAATGCACGAAAAATTTTTGTTAATTACGCGAAACATTTGTAACTTAATTGCACGTGCGTAAGAATTGTTTACGTGCATACAAAAATACGTTTGTTTTAAATTCGTTTCAAAACAAAAGAGAATCTTAAAATGAAATTTTAGAGTCGATATTAACAAATGCTTTCCAACTCACCGACCCATAAATCTAGGGTATTTTCATATCTCGCTGTCTTCAAGATAACATATTTATCGGATGCAAACAACGTCCACTGACATTTATTGGGCAAGATAAAGTCTATTCTAGTTCGGGTACAATTAAATCTGAACGAATATAACTCTGGAAATGTCTTGTGGCGATGGGAATTAATTGGGTTCGGTACCTTTATCTTATCTGTCTAGAATGGTCGAAAACTTGATAATATATCTGCGTTCGTATCTGTGATGTATGTCCTTGTTTGCAGGAGTTTATATATAGTGTTTTATCCTTCTTTTTCCAACCGCCTTAATAAAAAAACGTTGTGAATCCATTTATTAAGTAATTTGGAAAAAAAAATGTAGGATATACTTGCTGTTTGTTCTTAATTAATTTTGAAGAGAAAATATTCCCTTCGGGCAGGCAAGTAGAAGATGAAATTTAAGAGTAATATTTACATTAGAATTGAGAAATGTATTTAAACAGGAGAGATATTGTGTGAATCTTTGTGAAATGTCAAAGCGTTGATCTATGACATAATCTTGTTTACTAGCTTTATTCAAACAAACATTCAGAGAAATATGTATGTATTTCTAAAACTACGTTCGTCTTTCGTTTGAAGAGGTACGGGTACCGGCTACACTTAGACGCAAGGAGACATGCTCAGCTCTCAAGAGTAGTAACGCACTTACGAACTTTCTCTAACACTAACCCAAAAAATGGTCATGTTATCTATTATATACAGGATTTTGTATTGATCAAATTAGTAGAAGTTCTTAATAACTATAAAGGAGCTGATCTTCGTATGCCTGGCCGGATTTCTTGTAATCAAAACTAACACTCGATCAATTGTCCTGTCAAACATAAAAAACAGTTGATTCGCTTGAAAGTTACAATCTCAGAGACAGGTACACAGATAGACATGTCAAACTTAACTGGCACTTATGCGTCAGGGTTGCCACTCTCCCTACGGCACACACAACTGCTTTGTAGTACTTGGCGTGAGGCGTTTGCGGCTTCTACCCACCTAGTGCTGACACCTGTGTGCTTAAAAATACAATATTTCTATGAATATTCGATTCATCTTCTAGAGAAAACAGCTCCAACTTAGTGCCGCCTTCTTCAACGCTGCCTCGATATAACATGAGCGCTGCAGCGAAAGTGTTAAATATAATCTGAGTAATTAATTGTATTGCCCATTTTACTATGAAACGAGTCGCCATTATCGAAAGAGATGATGTTATCGAGCTACGATTGAGTATTTTCCTTCTACTGTGTTTCTGAGATAATTCTGTTCAAAACCGACAGGACCAACACTCACGTATCTATCTAGATAATCCCTTCCAGGAGCAAAACGGATGTGAAATCCAATCGCAACATAATTTATCCTACCCGCTCTTATAACTTTCTTAATATCGGTAGTCGCAAGTAATTCCGCCGGTTATCCGGGATCCGGGGATGACGGGAACGACGGATAATCCGGGTTAGATATTAGATTTATTTATAGAGTTGTGAAATGCAATTCAAGTAACTTGTTTTTAACTTAGATCAAAAATAATGGTTCCTAATTTGAACTTTAGGTTTATTTAATTTTGAATACAGGATATTTAAAACTGAAAATACAATTTTCAAATTTTCATTTCTTATTTTACCTCCTTAGGGAATTTCGAAATATCACCCGTATTTCGAAATATCCTTTGGATGGTTCCAAAAGCGCTAGCTGTATTTCCACGTTGAATAGCAATCGCAATTTCCTGCGCGAAATATAAACCAGCCCTCTTGTCATCGGCGGCCTCAATCAAACATGGCACTATGTATTAAATAGATTTAGCAGGCGGCCTCGACGGGTCAAAAATTTCAAAGCCAAGCGGAACAAATGCGTAATCACTGCTTAGTGAAACATATTTACGGCACTTGGCTTCTTCTACAGCCTCCGCTGCAGTTCCAACCTTCGACACCGTTCCGTCGACGCGAGAAGGGACCAACGTATCGACGCATATTGCATTCCATAGTCGAGCCCTGCCCCACTCTTAAGATGATTACGATTTCAATTACAAATAACTCAGATTCTGTCCAAACTAACTTTAAATTGCTGTCTTTTGCTGCTTGCACAATATAAAATCTTAGTCAGCAACTCATAACAACATGTGTCTGTGTAATAAAGTTGAAATTTCAGAGCAAAGTAACTTTTAATTAACAGCTCGGATACATGTGTGAAAAACTTTATTGGTGACTTTATTTGAGCGAGCTTAAAGTTTTGCTGCTCGAAGATATAGTTAAGCGAACTTATTTTGTTGTGTTGTTTGAAGTTGGTTGTAAATAAAAGTCTATTTTTACATTTTTATCTTTACCCAACTATATTTAGACTAAATTTTTGGGTAAAAACTTCGGCAGCGAACAAAATAAAAGCGTACTTCCATAATTACGAACTCAATTCTTAGAAAAAATACCATATTATTAATATTCTCGAGTGTAGCAAACCAGTGTACAGGCCACCTGATATTAATTAGTTGTTGACATCAACATCAGACAGACAGACAGACATCAACGTCCAACTTTAAACAGTAATGAGGCCCTTTTAGAGTTATATATTTCACCTACGTAGATGTGTTGTATTCCTAATGGTTAAGATGATCGCGTCAATCGTAAGTATTCGATAACCTTTCTCGAATCGAAACAGTTGCTTCCCGGCGGATTTCAAGAGCGGCATTGGTACCTCCCCAATCTAACTAAAGTTCTATCTGTCAGAAGTCTCCAACTTCCAGAATTCAATGCGATTTTATAAAATAAAGTGGAATATAAACGTATACAATTTTGATAAGCCTTTTGTTACGCTCTTTTCTAACTTAAAAATAACAATGATCCCTTATCCGGCTAATGTTTCACAACTAGACAAGGTTTCAAGGTGGCAGTATACTAGAGCTTTCTGATGTAACACAACTTCGATAGAGTACAGTGCTGAATTGTTTTACGTTTTTGTATTAATAGAAAGAAAATGTTAACATCGCTCATGTTGCAATATATTCTACGTTTTGAATATCCATATTTTGTGAACTTTTCAGTTGGAAAAATTCAAATATTTATGAAATGTTTAGAGAATATTACTCTCAACTGATCAATTTATTTTGACAAGAATATTGAATGTCTTGTCTCGTAACGAAAACTAGCGTTATACCTTTTTTCTTTTCGATGTATTAATTAAGACTTATATAAAACATAATCTAATATAACACGTTCTCAATTTAATCGCGCTCATCACCTCCTGTACGATGCGGAGGCGTTTACCCCAAAAGCCTCGCAGCCGGTACCCAAAATATTAGTGCACTTACCGTTACCACGCCATAAATTTCTATTTTAATAATGAACCACAGAAGTTCCGCGAACGCTCTAATTCGTAGCACCTTAAAACTTTTGGTGGAAAAAATGAAAATATATTACCTAAAGCTTTTAGGTTTTGTCAGATAACACAAAACCAGCGTTCATATTTCGCATAGAATTGTTTATGTCTACCCTTAGTTATGTGTCAAATTATCCTTAAGATTCAGGTGAAAAATAGTTTAAATAATTTTCACACAGAATATTTTAACGCTATTATAATAATATTGTAATCCGGCGTAAAGAATTACTTAACTACAGTTACAAGTGAGGAAACAATCTCAGTCCTCAAGAGTAGCCACACATCCATGCACGACGTCAGACAGGACATTGGTCCTGTTTGACCTGACGTCACCGGCCCAGCTTCGCTCGGGTAATACAGTTTATATTTACTTATATGTATTATTTTTCCTTCATAAATGCGTCCAGTCATTACCTAGTTACAAAAACGAACAATAAGAAACATCTATTTCGAACAACGACTGAATTACTCTATTGAAAGTAATTATTTAATTTCTCGCCCAATTTATTATTATTACAATTTACAAAAAAATTAACTCCTTATGCATCAAAACCTCCCACAACAATCATTCTACCTAATGTTGAAGACTGTGAGAATATCCATCCAGTACTTTTTGAGTTTATCATGAAAATACAAAGAGACTTGTTTTATAATATTTAGAGATGAATTTGGCTTCTTTAAGCCAACTCTACATTTTATCTGTCAATACTTACCTATTTTTTCATGTTTATCATGTCTTTATTTATTATAACAACAACTTAAAAAGTAAATAAAATTAAAAAAAGTACATAAATAAAATGATAAATTTATTGTCCGATTTCATTATATTCTACACATCCTTAAAGTTGACTGGAAAAAATACTTTATAGCAACAAGCCCTCTTTGTGTACAACATTTCATGTATAAATCTTGTATAAATAAGAGCCAATTGAACTGAAAAATGGAACTTTAAATTGTCATTCGCTTTGTTGGTTGTCACCTTCAATATTTCGTTAAGCTTCGTCGTTATCTATAATTTATTAAACTAGCACCATTAAAAATTCATACATTTGAAAATAGTTCATATTTTTAATATTACATCCGTGCAAAGTAGTTATGTAAATGTAATATACAGCCGAAACGAGGTCGCCTGCGATAAACGGGCCGGTGCTCGGGGGAAATGTCTATTTTAATGTTAAATCGAATATTTGGCACAAATATAAGCCGGCACATAAAATTGTGGATATAGAAATGTTATAGGGAATTGGCGAGCGATACGGAATTATTTTCATTGTCACGTTGTCAGTTTTACGACAGAATTTGGTGTGATTTATGTACATAAGTAAGGAGAATTTGGTGGGTATTCGAATACACACGTCGTATACAACGACTTAACACTTTGCGGCCACCATATATTAGATCAGTTCAGCGTTGATGGAGGTGGCACTAAACTGGAGCTTATTTCTCTAAACTGAAGATACGCCGACAATCCCCTCAAATATTATATTTTCAGCATCTGTATATCAACTACAAATACACAGAAGAATTGCTGCCCTCAGTCTTATAGCGCCGAAGTAAACACACCATTTATGTTCATTCGTCCGTAATCCATACAGATTTGTACGTTTAATACAGGTGTGTGCAAGCCGCAAGCGTTGCGCCGCGCAATACACAGCAGTGTTGTCCGCAGGGAAAATGTTAAATACCTTATTGGTTACAGGAAACCTTTCTAAAACGCCCGATCTCTTATAGAAACCGATCCCTGGAATTTGTAGATAACCAAAGAGAATTCCTAACGAGCATGGAACCTTCAGATTTTCAATTGGTTACACCGCTCAAACTTTACTTGGATTTAATTTTCCACTTTTTCGATATGTATAAACTTGGTAGCCAAATATGCTAAAAGTTCTTGAAGAAATCAATATTACCGTCAAAATTGAAAAAGGATTTACAATTGTATATGTTGACGGATCAAGAATCCTTGTCGCACTCATAATTTGTGATAAAGCAAAACTTTTGTTTCGATGATTGTTCCGAAATGATCTTCTCATCCCTCGGGAGTGGCAACGCATCTAAGTACAATGTTAGACAGTTCTCTGTTTAAGCCTATAGAGATCACTCAACATCAAGTACCCTATAATTTTGAATTAATGTCACCGCGTAATTTATACATTTTACTATGTAACGAGTATTCACGATAAACGATCTTTAATTACCGATTATTTTTAGTAGTCGTTTCTTCATAACCATGAGCCATGCAACTAGTAAAAATCGGGCACCTGATTATGATCGTTTTCTATAAACAAAAAGGATGTCCTTATTGAAAATCTAGTCACGAATTCTAAGACCAGCAGACTGATTATACATAAAAAAGGCTTTTTTTATCAAATCGTTACAGAACACTATGCTAATGTAAGCTTCAAGTCAAGTTCAAGTCTTTGCTAGTTATGAAAAGTCCAATACAAAATAACGGGACATTCTGTAAAGATTATGCAATCCTACTACTGGTGTAAAAACGACAATTTGTGAAGATTTGCTGATATTTCTCTATTTAGGTTATTCAATTTAAAATACACATTCACATATTTTGTTTCATAAAGTATTTATATCCATTTATCGAATATCAAAGATACTATGTAAAATCATGTAATCGATTGTAATACAAACTATCTAACGGAATTTTATGACACTACTTACTTTACGTACGGTCACTAGTGAAAGAACAATGTAACACAAAATCAGGACATATTTAAACGGAACATTGGGTTAGCTAACTGTTACGCCAACGCAAAACTTCATTTCAAATTTAAGCAACAAATTAAACATTAGACGCCAATTGAAACAGACGGAAATATTCGCAATAGTTCAGCACGGTCGGTCCACATGGAAAATTTACACGTTAGCCCAAAGTTGTTAGCGCGACAAATTACATTTTGCCACGACAAAGTTTTCTATGCTCTGTTGATAAAAGAAGTTACGGGTGAATAACTTTGATGTCAAACTATAAATAAAATTATGTTTTGTAGCTCAATTACTCAGTCCATATGTAGGTCAGAGGATTTTGCGTAATGCATTGGTTTACAGTTCCTAGTACGACAACTATGATGTCTCTTTTATGTTTACTTAAAGAGACAAATGTGCATTTAGGGTACTGGTTGGTAAATGGTCACTGCTGTCCAAAGATTGTTTTTCTCTCCAAGTTCAGACGGAAAAAGACAAAGTTCTATACGCCCATCTCAATTAATTAAAAATTACGCAAATATGAAAGTATATAAATGACGGTTAAAAACATAAGTATGGTGCGAATTTTTTTTTCGTCTGTACTAAGCGGGAAATCATCACAACCCATAAACCGCGCAGAGGATATATACCAATACATAAAGATATAAAACCATGATTATATTGATAGGCAGAAAAAGATTGAAATAGAAGCGTAAAAGATTGTTATTCCAAACTATTCAGCTGGTGTAGTACAATAAGCAACAATCGATAGCGAACCAGTAGCAATTTCGTACCACGCGCCATATTTCGCGATCTGCCGCTGGCACTAACGTACGCCGGGAACGTGAGTGCGCCAACTGGAATAATCTGAAATATGAAGCGTAGGTCACACAAATGTTGCTCGAAAATCACTAGTGTCTAACGAACTATCAAAATACGACCCTCTTCTGCCCTTTGCTTTTTTTCACACATTAGCCTAACGAAAATGTAGACAAGCCACTTAATCGAACACAGTCACCGTTGCATGTGGAAATTTCCAAAACCAGAGGAGTCGCCAGCTTCCCCGGCTTTATTGGAGAGCTCTGTTGGTGTTGACTTTACATTGTCCTTAACATTCATTAAGTGTATATAAATACCTTACAATGAAATAAAATATTTGAATTTGAATTTTAAATCTCTTTGCACCACTTTTAAAGAATATCAAGTCATAGCGTTCGGGGAGACGCTCATTTCAGATATTTTACTCACGTGGCAAGAAAAAACGTACAAACCGAATCGTTGGAGATCACCACAAATCCAGTCGTTACGGACGGAACCTCAACCTTCAGCGAGTGGTACGCTGGAAAAACGGTGACGTAGACACTAGGTGAAACAGTTGAACAAGGCAGTTACCATTATAAAAATGAGGAGAACACGCAAAGGGAAACTATTTCCCTCCGTAATCTCAAGTGTTATAACCGTGATCCTGTTGACGATTCACGCATCATATTCACCGTCAGATATTCTTTGTATTACAAATTTGATGGGCATCTGTACCCAACTCTAAATAGGACTGGAATTCTACTTTAATTCGATCACAGAGAAGTCGCTGACACTAAAACATAAATTGAAACGTTTCATTTAAGTAAGGTGTTTTAGAGAAATATATGAAAAGGGAGGGGTTTACCCTTCTCCCTGACCTTAGCATAGGCGGAAAAAAATCACGAATAATTAGTTTTGTATCCGTTACTTGTATACGTTTCATATTTGTGTCATTTATAATTGAGAGAGATAGGTTTAATATATACAGTTATTAATATAATATAGGTAGAATTTTTACTTTTTGTGTGAAGTTTGGCTAATAGCAATTTTATCTTTATAATTTTCGAAATAATTTTGATCTTTTAACTATCGTAACAAAGTTATATCTTCAATGAAAACACGAAACAAGAATCGCGCTATTCGAAAAGCACCCGGATACGGTGAATTAACAATTCAGTGACGTGGACAATTCAGGACAGTGAGAGAATAATTGGAATGTATACACTTCTGCACAATAACTAAACGTACGTAAATATAAACCATTAATGTGTCTTTCTCATCTTATACATCAATGTATTTTAATTCACGCAATTGTATTCAGTATTTAGAGATAGCAACGTATACGGGACAAGTTAGTAAATCTCAGGTAGAATTTGACTTGGTCTTAAAGATTTGGTTACAGTATGCGTCCTTTTACTACGTCCAAAATCATTTATTTTCCTCTTTATTTCCAATCAACTTTTCTTCGACACTCATATATTAGATCGGATCAGCGTTGCGGGAAGCGGTACTAAACTGGAGGTTATTTCTCTAGGCTGAAGATGCGCTGACAATTCGCTGAAATATTGTTTAGCATCTGTGTATCATCTACGAATACACGGACCTAATGTCCGCCCCCAGCCTTGTGACGCCGACATAAACACACAACTTTTGTTCGGCCGTAATCAACACAGAAATGTACAAGCCGCAAGCGCGTTGCGCCGTCCATTATACAGGAATATTCTACGCCGCAGGGAAAGTGTTAAATTACAAGAAAGGAGTATTTAATAGATTTTAAAGAAATCAACAAGTTATTTTGTGTACTTTATCCCTATATATACATTCTATCTATAAATGTATATCATACACTTCTGGAACTGTAGTGAATTGAGAAATTAAGGAATTTATTGTATTTTAAAGGCAGACGACAGATAGATTTAAGTAATAGTGGATTGAATTACACTGCTACGATTAATGTTTATATTTCTGTATCGTAAACACGGGTATTGACTGGAAAATAAAACAATACATTCAAGCTAATAATTGTCACTTTATTGAATAATCTAAAACTCACAAAACTCTTTAAATACTAAAAGGGAATAGCCAATTGGAAGGCCCCAACTCGTGTGCAGTATAATTAAACATTAATGAGGTATTCATGGAACGCACTTCGACAACAAAGTATCGAAATATAATAAGTAAGGAATGACAACAAAGCACAACATTAATTGAACTATGAAATAAATAAACTTTTTATTTTATTTGTAAATATTAACACAAAGGCTTTGAAAACGAATTATTATTTTTTAATGAAAGTAGCTAGGTACCGCATATATGTCCCCCTATCGCTCAGGACCTAGCGCTGCAGTATCTTCTGTGTATCGTAAGAAGCGACCAAAACGAGAGTTCTCGGATCAGGAATGGTAAAAAGGCAAGCTTGAGCCGGACTTATGTAGTGATCCCGAGGAAGACGTCGTTGTAAGTTGTCCTTCACTGACGTAGGCAAAGAACGGTGTCTGAGGAGCTGGGGAAGCTCTTCCGAGGTCTGCCCAATTAGAGCGTCGCGCTAGAGTACACCAGTGGCTATTGTTTCGTAATACGCGTAAAATTACATTACAAAAAGTATAATACGCGTAAAATACATTACAAAAAGTATTAAATACAGCGCTGTACTTGTTTCATACCTCTTTATTATATTTCGATAGCTACAGATAAAACTACTTACATTATCAAATCTAAGAATTAAAATGAATCACCATGAATTTCTACTCTCATCACTTAAATACAAAATTTATAAATAAATTATTACTTCCCGATTGTAACACCTGTAATGGTGAGTAGTGGTTGGTGCTAGTAAGCAGTAAGGTTTTTATTATAAATCATTATTTGTGTTATAAGGTATGGTTGGGTGACGTTCGATCAGTTGGATACATTTCACAATATATAGTAGGTAAGTAGTAAAGATTATGACTATTAGAGATAAAGTAGTAAATGTAGGGAGTACCTAAGTGGATGGAACATTATGGATTATAGAGTGAGAAGAGGTATTAAGAAAATCAACGTATTCTTTAACAATTTTCAATGAATCACCCATCCGTTTAATTTTAACAGTACCTACTGTTTCCTTAGGCCTTAACACCATCTCTTAAAACCAGCGAGTCTCAAAACCTTGAGTATCTACTTCTGCCCGCCGCAAGGGGCCTTGCCAGGCGAACATCTCACGCGGGTGGCTTGTCCAGGGCGGCAATGGAGTAACCACGCACAGATCAGTAATAATCTTATTATCGAGGCTTTAGAAGCTGCTTTTCTGGCAATATCAGTCCGTTACAACTTGCTACAAAAGAGAGTGATAATATTTTAGCCTAGTCAAATTTTCATAACACTTAGTCATAATAAACTCGTAGCAATATAATAATTTCGATACCATTATAAACTAAAACTTTTAAGAGATGGTAGTACGGCCAATCGTTAGCAAATAATTATCACGTCATCATCACCCCGTCTAGTCCCATTAACAAGAACATAGTTTTAGAAATCACTGTTCATATTGGTAAGCAATCAAAAACAAGAATTCCGGAGGTTTCAATCTATCCTCCAATTATGCCGTCTATAGCAGTGCTCTAACAATTGTAACAGTAACAATATGAACAAACGAGAGACGACGAACCACTAACCACATAGTAGCATTTCTTATTCATTTATTTGTAATATTTACATACAGATATTCATCACGTAATTTGACCAAAAATGGCTCCGATTACGAATGCCAGGTACATTCGCGTCATTTGCGCAGGAACTCCGTCACTACGTTGCTATGGTAACATGATGCCACGTGACCCGCATATAACTAAGTTCTATATAGCGTGCATTATTCGTAGTCTATTGCAGCAAATTATACTTTTGACAACTGATATTTTGTCTCACACTGAGGATCTGAGTTTCGAATCTGAAGCCGATAGTACCGATTTATTGGAAATTACTTATGCTCAGATACACTACTAGATGTCGCCAGTTAACAGTCAACTATACCAAAGTTAATTTCACACGTTTGTCCGACCGACTGCCTATCATACTGGGAGGAATAGCGGATATAAATCAGCCTGCCATTGATTTAAAAGTGTAAAGTGAAACTCTGCTACATGCGTAAGTTTATGGTTGGAGTTTTATTTTCCCCACCTGTTACCAAATTGACTATTGCTTTCTTTAATAGTGGAGAGAATGTTGTGAAAATCTAACCTGGAGACTTCTCCATATACTATACCATAGATATCCAAAATATTGAAACTTCAGAACTGAGATCTATATGGAGAAGTCTAAATCAGAAGCGAAAAGAGACAAGCAAATACATACATACATAGAAGGCAAACGGATAAAAGTCCGCAATTTTACATTTCTACGGAATAATCTCATCTCATTCTTGCAGTCAACAGTCAACAATTGGAAAGTATATTATGACTAACACACTAGTACACTTTCAGAAAAAAAATATGGTGATTGGAAATATAACAATGCATAATAGGTATATATACAGACATACTTATAAATCTCAAAATTGCAACGATATTACTTATATAGATAATAACTTCAATCTATTCTCTAATAAAATGTAATGAAATGTACTACAAAGATTGACTAGATTTTTATCACAATGTCTAAGAAATTGATGTGTATAATTTTAAGGATTTACAGTCAAATGGAACATTTTATAATTACATTATTGGCAGTCTCAATTATATCAAGTATTGTTCGTGTTTATAGAATCATTATTGGAATATATTATATTTATAATAACTAGATTCATTAATACCTAATACTACCTTTTATTACCTCCGCTAATAATGGTAAGTAACCGAAATGAATTTTGATAGTATTTTTACACATTTTATATAGAAAAAGTTCAATCAAATGCCGGTTTAAGATAGGATAACTGGAATTGATATGATGTCAAATTAGTATCATCGCGATATTTATACATTTTACTATGTGCCGGGTGGTCAAGATTGCCGGTTTTTAATTTGATTTTTTTTTTAATTATGAAGGAGTAAGAAACGGGCATGTAGGCCACCTGATGTTAAGTGGTCACGGCAGCCCATGTACAACCACGTCCAATCTCAAATAGAACACAAGTTCTAATTAAGGATAAACGCGGATGCGTTCCTACTCTTGAGGATAAGATGGTCGCCTCCAATAATGTGTATCCGGCAACCACACCTCCCCAACCGAAACACAATACATGAAGAACATGTTGCTTTACGGCGGATTATGAGGGTGGCGGTGGTGCCGCCCCGGGCGAGCTCCCATGGCTCTACCACGTTTACTATTATTATTTGTTTACTAGGAGCCATGCTGGTTTGAAATATCGTCAATCGTGAATACCCGATGCACAGTAAAACGTAAAAATATCTGGAATAACAAACAGTAATAACAATTATTGATCGTGTAGAAAGTTATTTACCTCACATCGGAAGTCATAAAGTCCCAAAAAAGTCGAATAAAAAATTAAAAAATCAAATAAGGAAAAGTAAAATAAAACAAAAATAAATTGTACAAAATAAATTTTACTACAGACGCACACAACATGCAAGCCCAACCAACACAAGTGTACATAATATAATACGTTTCTATACCCGTTTCGTTGGCGCCGCACACTTGCTACTGCGGACAGACAGACAGACACACGCACACTACGGTACAACTAATACCTGCGCAGACTTAGATTTGAGGTAACTACAGGAATATAACTAAGGAATAAACGCCAAACTGCGTTATCATAGTCACGCAGCTACTAAAAGAACAATTTACGTTATAGGTGCATAAGAATCCTGAAATATTTATGACCCTACAAGCTTTAAAATGCTGAAATTTATATATTTTTGGTAACACACTAGTTACGTTTTAAAACTTACGTGGTATTCATATTATTAAAGTTACTAGAATTTCTAAAATTATTAACTTTTTTAAGTTTTAATTTTCTCAAAGTTTTTAATTTGCGTATGACGTGTGAACGTGGAATATATAACTTTGACTCTAACTTACTTTTTTTAATAACAAGTATGTATGTTTTCACAATTATAATTCAAAAAATTTAAGTATGAACGTAATATTAATTATTTCATGGTATGAAGTTGCACAAAAGCGTACAAGAATCTCTATATTTTAACCAAAAGAACTATGGTTGTAATCACATAAATTTACTGACACAGTTCATATTAAATTTTCATGTATTTAATATGCATGTGTGTATATGTTATTTATAATTGCCTCTTTGTGCATCTGTCTGTCCGATTCACAAGTAATGCGACACGCGTAACACAAATACAATAAAATAAAATACAAAATACAGTTGCGGAACCAAGATTGATAAAAATATAAATTGAAAATGTACGAAACGAAAAATTAAAACCTTAATTTTTCCAAAAATCTCACACTTCTTTGGCCCACATGTAATATTTTTCACAATGATTACGTCCATGTTACATAAATAATTTTTTTTGACAAATTTCAATGTTTTTTTTTTTTAATATTGTTAATTATATTGTGTGCAGATCGTTCTTGTGATTTATGAAAAAAATACATATTAAAGTATGTCATAAAATTATATTATACATAATTATATGTATGTTAGGAAAACATCCTACATGCAAATATTCGAGATATTTACTTACTCATTGGCATACGCACTAGATACTAACAGAATTTGATTTCGCTCACAAGCCAACGACAAACTTTTTTTTTGTTGTAGTATTTTTGGCAAGAAAATATTAGATTATTTGCTTAACTAAAAACTATATACATGATTATTAAAATCTAGATATTATCACAAAAAGAACAACATGACTAATTTATGTTTTGTCATGGAATAACATAAGTTATATAATGATTAATTCATATTTCTCGTTCAAACATACTTGCACTTACTCTAGAAAATGTCAAAATATTACTAGCGCAAATATCAATATCACTAAAAATGATGAATAATCTTAAATGTATGCTTGTAACTTTATACAATGTATGTTTCTTTAGTATTATATTTAGTTTCATAGCGCACCTTTAGAAAGATAAAGACCCAACTTTAAATTTTATAAAAAATCTGTTTTAATGTCGGAATACTAATCACAGCACGTAGAAAAAACCGACCAATAAGTATCATCTTTCAATATTGATTTTTCCAAAAGTATCACTGATTTTTTTCTGTTTCTTACAAGATTTATATGCGAATCTGTTTACATGCCTCCACAAACATCTTAGTTAGGTCTTTATCATCCTGAAAGTGTGATATTGATTTACCTCTTAAATTATTATACAATCCAACGCAACCGTAATTTTTGGTATAACACGTCAAAATGTCTCTAAGCATCAACTGACAAAAACCTTTTCAATAATAATATTTATTAAAAAATACGAAAGGTCATGATTTGAAGTATATTTATTACAAAAATGATAAAAACATTTCTCCTTTACACTTAGCAAAGTTATGAGTTATATGACTGCATCTCATCATAACCTGTTACTCTTCATGACCTCAAAAACAAGAAACAACCTCAAATTATTAATTACTTGGCGATCAAAAAAATAGTAACACAACTTTGGAGTCAAAAACTGTTTTCAAAATACAATGCCCTAGTACCATCAACATAACATCAAATAATTTGTTTCAAAGTTGCTACTTTGAACTGTGAAATGTGATCTTTTATAAAATGTAAGCCTAGTGGCGCCATCTGCTTCGAGCTTTGCGTTTACAACGAATCTACATTTTGAAAACAGAAATACACAACGATCACCCGTCCACTTGGTGGTAAGTGGTCACCATCACTTGTGTATCGTAATCAACCTCAAAAATAGAAATTAAGTTACCACACAGAACAGTCCTTCATTTAACGAAATGTTCCAATTAAAAAGTAATTTCAACTTGGTCATCTATGACAGGTAGTAGGACTTCAATTCCGTCGGGGAGGTACCATCGCCGCCCTCACAATCAGCCGTGAAGTAATTCGTGTTTCGGTCGGAGGTCCGGTCGCCGGCTACACTTGCAATCGAGGCGACCATCTTATTTCTTAGGAGTAGCAACACATTTAGGTGTGAGCTTAGATGGGCTTGGCATTCATTTTTAAGGGGTATGTCCATGGGCAACGGTTGCTTGACATCGGGGGTGCATGCTCGTTTGCTACTCTTCTCACATAAAAAAATCGTGGGCGTCTAACCATTAGAGCGTACATAAAAATGCGCTCACTTTACTGATATCAGACATTATATTATTAGTCATATACTGTATTTTTCCAAGAGCTAAATTCCTTAACAACTGATAATACAGTTTAGTAGACGTACTATAATGTTAATGTACATTTTTACTTTACAAGGAACAATATAAATAAAATTATTTAGTCTCTTGAAAAGTAAGGGTTTTGAATCTACGCCCCCTAAGTTTAAAGTCCGCGATATGATTGAATTTATACTTTTTCGAAACGTAACAAGTCTTGAAACAAATATTTAAGTTGTAATATTTAATTGCTTTCCATTGTTGCCATTAACATTGTCGTCATATTATATGTTAAGAAAATTATTGCAACAAATTATTTTAGTTCTTCCATTTATTTACCTAAAATGTAAATAGCGCCATCTATACGAGCTTTGAGTATAACATTCCATGACTTATGGTGAAAATGATTTAACATGTTTTAAACTAATTCTATTTTCTTCCAAAAACCACAATACAATTGTTAATTAACTCTTATTCTAAAATCGCTCTTATTTTTAAAATCAGTTTAATATTTTAAAATCTACGTTTGAAATACTGTCTATCTTACGTCTGTCTTACGTCTTTAGTGTCCTACGTCTAGCGACCAAAAACCTACGTCCTAGGGGAAGATTTTGTCATAAATGTGAGCCAGTCTTTAGTGTTTGAAGATTTAATCAAATTTATTGTTATTATTTTCTAACAATTAATATTAATATTAGGTCTTAACGAACAGGGTAGAATTTAAAGTCTCATATAATTATTAGGGTACATTTGAAATACTTCCAATATTATTGCAAACTTGTCTATTACAATCGACCTTAGAATCTGATAACCAGCTTAGCCCTTTATAATATTGATCAGTTCACTGATATCGTTCAATAACATATCATGAAATAATGCCGAAATGCGTCAGACATTGCCGGCTGGAATTGACAACATTTAAAAACAATATTTAATAATTTATCAGTGCACCGATAAATTTTATCCAATAGCTGTGAAACGTATTGGGAAATCCCGACAGGAAACCCCACTGCAACACCACACCCATATTATTAGGCCATTATTTTTTATGTTTCAAATCCGACATGTAGGAAACGAGCTCTTACATTATTACAATTTGGAAATTGTAATTTGCATTTAACAACTTTAATAATAACCTTGGATTATTACCAGTCACAATACATACGGTGTCAATAATGCAGACTTGCAATTAGCCAGTTGTCTTATCCAAATTTTTACAAGACATAGTTGATCACTCGCTTTGTCATATCATGAGAATATGACTTTAAACGATATCGTCGCAAGATGGATGACACGTAAATTTTTGCTTTACAAAATATTTAATGAGTACCAGTTATGTATTTAAAATATGCCATGGAAATATATAGAAACATACATAATATTGTTATATTCGTATATGCTACGTAACATACATTTTATAATCACATTTGAATCACAATCAAAACAACGAACGATCACACCCAAAAACAAATCAACAAAACCACATGTCGCTAGGAACTTGTTTAATACAATATACTGGTATAAACACTATTTGGAGCTTGCTTTATAAAATATTTTTAAAACTATGTTTTGATTTGTTTCGTACTTGTTCATAATTATGTTACACTAAACACTACATTTAAGATCGATCAAATTATCAACCAATTGCTTTCAACCTTATTTGTCCGGGAACTTCACGATATTTTAATTGTTAGCCGAAAGAACAAATTAGAGTACGATATACTAGGATACTAACTGAACGGAGTATAACAATTTTGAATAATCAAATCATATGCTTGACAGGAAAAACCAAATTCGTAAATATGAAATGACAAATGACCATGGGGAACACTATAATTTCAAGGAAATGCAAGTAATGAACATTTATGAATACAATACAATGTAACTAGAATGCGTGTATATCTAGTGTTAATATTTCAATCAATCTCATTAGATTTATTGTATAAATGTAAACGACATTGCCACGCCCTAGCAAGGTACATGCTGTATGAAATTCATTGTAATTCAACAACTGCATCCAACGCATGAAACAATAAATGAATATGAAAAAAAAAACAATTTTTAAAATTTTGTCCACGGACTGCGTTGAGATTGTTTAGGTTAAAGTACTATAATTGGTTTTAAGGTTCGTGATACATTTGTAATAATAATTATTATTGAAAATTTTGAATACTTCGCTTTTTTATTCATTTGTAGTTCGTGTACTTTACCAGATTGGGAAACATTGATTTAAAGCAACATTCTCAAAACTGCAACCTTACATGCAGAAGTTTTTTAAATTGACATAATATATCAATTAGCCAAATGAACGTATCGAAAAATCATTTTATACATTGACCTCTAGTTCAGTCAGTTTTTCCATAATTTCATTTTAGCCCCATACACGGTAATTCAATATATTTTGTATTGCAAATGTATTCCATTAGTCATTCAAATTGTCATTTTTCTTTTACTACATAGTATAGAAAGATTTCTTAGTCCTTTTAATTAAAATAGGACTTCAAACGTTATATCATTGATCCTGGACTCTGATCAGACATTGATCTCGACTTGTAGTCGCTTCCCATCTCGAAGTCTTCGAGAGTCAAGTTTTAAACTAACAATGAATCTTGTACATATGCCAAGACTTCAAGCTGTTGTTCATTGAAATTTTCCTTCGAAATGTTTATTTTAATAATCATCATTATTTATAATGAGGCTGTTCAGAAGCACAAGCCAAGCCGACAGGCTACATTTAAAATCGAGGCTATCGAGGCTACAATGTCAGTCCCTAAGTCCTTCTGGTACTGTAACACATCTACACAAACTCATGTAGGATTTTAGTCTTGTGCAAGGTTGTATGTAAGTTGTATAGATATCCATAAGAGACTACTTTACATCAGGTGGCCTGCATGCTCAATTGCTATTCTTCTCACATGAAAATCTACAATACTGTGTGAGTAAAACTAATTTTATGTGAAACTGTTAGCTTTAGACAACATTTAGGTTACGATTGTTCCTTGCATTTCTCTAAGGGGATATACAGGTAGAAATTTTCTCTTTTTTTATTTTTATGACTACTCATAAAATTGACGCAAAGTCGAAAGTATACGAACATAATATTCTCAAATATTTCTCCCTTTGCCCATGTATGTACAGGTTTCAATTTCCCCATCTTCCTTAACATTCCATTCTCATACAGTTCACGTAAACTTCATAATAATCTTCCCAATAAATAATGTACATATCCGCCGTAACACTCCCGATACACACAATATTTAAGGGATTACGAAGGTACAATTTTTTACTTCTCTTTCAATTGTACCTTCGCCAATTATGTACAGTTGTTACGTGATAATTGTCTCATAATTAAACATAATAATCTACATAATGAACTTCCCGTTATAGTTGACGTTGCCGTTAGCTTTGGGCGCGTCGTCGCAGGGCTTGGCGACGGGGTTGGCGGCGGGTTTGGCGACGGGCTTGGCGGCGCGGCCACGCAGCGCGTTGTACTTCTTGACGCAGGAGTAGATCGGCAGCACGAGCAGCACCAGCCCGGACACGGCGATGAAGATGCCCGCCAGGTAGAACGACAGGTCGTACGAGTCCGTCACATCGAACACCCAGCCTGGAACACGAACAGACCATGATATTACATGACTACATAAAAAAAATCAAAATATTTTCAATTTGTCAATAAATGACTATCAACTCGTAAGGTGTTCCGTTTTAATGATGAGGCGGCTAAAGAAACTCCATATTTTTGCTGGGTGATAGGAAACTACAACTAAAACAGAAACAATTCTATTGTTTTAGGGGCATTCCGTCTTGTTTTGATTTTCATCGCAGAATTTTATTTTATGTTTTAACCTTCTCGTTATCGACTGTGACTGATTTACACTTACACCAGTCTAAAAAATATTATCTGAAGATAAATTTAATAGAAACAAATCTTACCAGCTAAAGGTGGTCCGATGAGATTGGCGACACCCTGAATCAGCAACAGGAGCCCGTATGCATTGGTGAACTTCTCGAGCGTGATTTGCTCCACGAGGATGATGCTGGTCAGCGAGTAGTTAGCGGCTATGAAGGCTCCGAAGGCGCCTGTAGCTGATGCCAGGCCAAAGTAGGACCCCGTGAGGAGAGGCATGATGAGGGTGACCAGCCCACAGAGCACCATGCAGCCAGCGTACACCAAGCTGGGGTTAACCGAGTCCCAATCCCCCACCCAGCCGAGGAGAATCTGAAATTTTCATTAAGGCAATTTTAATTTATTGAATCCCTAAATTTATGGCAAACTACCATATAAAAAATCCTATTGGTAAACTGAGTTGATATAACGTAACGTAATTAACGTAACGTATATTAAATAGCATCAGCGTTTTTAATAGCATTAGGGCTTAAAAACGACAGAGTTTCGAGATTCACGTACCCAGTTTGTATAAAATACCAAATTAGCAAGTAGTATGCATTATACCAATTAATAAGCATTTTCATTTCCTCAACGAAGATCGAAGATTACTTAAAAGCTCACGTGTCTATCGGCTCGTTAATAATTTGGGTTTGTTCCAACTTCCATATCAATAGATTAGCTATATCACTTGCATATAGATTTATTAATGATATGTGACAAAAATATCTACAAAATATTGTTTAAGCGATGACCAAAAGCGAAGCATCCGAATATGTATTTTATTTATAGCGTCGACTCTATTTTCATGAATTGATAAACCGACACAATATTTAATGAGAATGTTTCTATTACTTGTAACTATTTTTTGACAAAATAGAGAAAGACAGTCAAAATTTTGCATGAATCGGCTTAAAGGAGTTTTAACTAATATGTTGAAGGATTTTGGCTTTTGCATTACAAGGATGGAAACCACTGAAACAATAGCACAGCCATTTTTCATCGTTTCCTTCTTTATTCTCTTGTAGAAATTTTAATTAAACAACAGATTGTTGTTATACATTTTTAAAAGATAAAATCCTGCAGTAACACGATGATTTTTATAAACTATCTACATCGTGTTCATTATTTTATAACCGACGCGATTACATAATATTTTCATTGTTAGTATATTACTATAATTATGTACTTTGTTTTTTCTTGCAATAGCAATAGCTGCAGTGACCGTGACCACTTAACATCAGGTGGCCAGCATGCCCGTTACTTACTCTTTCAATATATATAAATTTTAAAAAAGTAGAAGAACCAAATACGGAAAAAAATGTGATGATGAGGCTCAAAAAGTTGAAAGAGAAGAAATAGCAGTATAAGCTTTAGTTCACCAACTTCCTCCTCTTAAACTTTCTAAAACATCTGCTGCTGAAGTAAGCAACACTTTTTAAAATCAAATAGGAGCAGAAGATATGAACCAGGAAATAGAAGTTGTAAATGGTGAAAGGCCTGACTTAGACATAGGTAGCGAAGTAAT
>DWON01001381.1:0-24748 GCA_018251015.1 Phocides pigmalion okeechobee
AGACATAACAGATGAAATGAGAATAGTGAAAATAAGTTTAAGGAGATTTAAAACAGTAGGCAAAGAATAACTAAACAATTATATTTATTATCCTATTTAAGAGATCGCATTTTGATTAAAATTATAGCTTTGTTAACAATTATTTGATTTTATTGTAAAAAAACGTAAAATTTGACGTTGGCATAAATATAGAAAACCATGCCAAGCCAAAAATAATAATGTGAGAAAAATAGAATCTCATGATATAAGTATTTAAAAATCGACTCGAAATATTTTAATTTGAAATTATTATACTATTTTAAAGTTTAGAATACTTTAACATGCTTAAGAATTATAATGTCATTTTAAAGAATACGTCTTAATATTAACCGCCCGGGTTGTTTACCGACAATTAATTTATTCTGGAGATTACTGGAATTATTTTGTTACCATACATAACAATACTATGCTGCTTAATGTAATGTTTTCCGCTGATAACAAATTTGTATTAACATTTGTTCACTTGACACATTGAAATGTATCTTAAATAATTTCCTGTCGGTGTAATGGGCCATTTATGTTATTATTGAACTAAAATGGCCTATTATGTTCTATGACATTGAATAAACACTAAAACAACGGTTTCGTGAACAGCTTTTTTTGTTATTAAGAATGTTAACAATCCTCTATTACAATAATAATTCCTACACCAACTGGAGTATTTTTACAATGTACTTTCGTACTTATATTATTTTGTTGTACTTGTTATATCATTTTTATATTGTTTATAGTTTAGTTCTCGTGTTTAAACAAATAATTTGATATATGTTTATTCCTTCTGAATATTATAATCATGATAATATTAAACATATAAACCTGCAAAAATATACAGAAATAATATTCCTTACGACAGAAATACTACATAGGAAGTATATGTGTAATACAGTGTATGTTCCCTTTCAGGAAAATAAAAAAAACAGATACTCTATACATTTCATTACAGTAAATAAATGAAGGATTCAATGATACAAATGATAACTTTTATATAAAACACGTTTTATTTAAAAGTTTTAAAGAGTAAATGTAAGTTAAAAACATTGGAAAATTACATCCCAGGTATAATGTAGTTACATATTAATTACAAGTAGTTACAGTTTAATAAATCTAAAATTATTAAGGTCTTTTCGAATATTACACAACATATCATAAGGCCTACGTTATTAGCCTAGTATTATGCATTTACTCTTTTAAAATAAAAATAACAATACTAACATGCACTACTTCTACAAAATATTTAACTTTAAATAATTACACGATGTTATTCAATATAAGATTATTACATAATTATTATGTATATTTTTTGTTCTTGATTCATGTTTACATATAAACCAATGCTATTGTTATATTTTGTGAGTAAAAAAATGAATTTTAAATTTTGTTACGTTTTGATTTTACAGAAACATTTATCAAACTGTTTCATAACTATTATAGCGGTTGTGACGTTTCTGTTTGGTTAATGTGAAGTATTTATGTTAAAATATCGTCCTTTTGTGTTCGGAATTCCAATATTCTACATTTCAAAGGACTATCGTTCAATACATGGTTATTCCTATCATTCGTTATAGTAAATGCAAATCATGAACAAAGACATTATTGCTTTAATTTTTTTTTACAACACAATACATTTTCAGAAATTGCGCTTGTTACAAATGCACAAAATGCATATATTATATAATAATAAATAATAAAGTACTCACAGAAAGAAACATCTTTTATTTTTGTATTTTTACGTTAATAATAATATTAAGATATAAACTTAGTGCTTATATTTAATGACATATTTATTAATATTCAAATTTTATTCATTTAACTCATGCCCGGTAATAGAGCAGCAATGGGTTAATGATTTATCATTGCTGTTTACAGCAAAACGTGGCAAAATATTAATTCTGAAAAATTTCGCACGCGATACGCACTATTATTGGCATATGAGGCATTGTAACAGAATTCTTTAAAATAAGGTAAAAATGTTTTGAAACCCGCCGTAAGCGGATAACATAATTCTGTGTTAGACTGGTCTTATTACATTAATTATAAGGCCATCCCCACGGGCGGCTGAAGCTACTAAAACAAGCAACAAAATAAGGCCACAAAATTAATGTTCATTCCATATAAATGTAATCAATTTGAAAACCTTAGCAAATACGTTACGTACGGTACGGTGACCAATATTATCGGTATAAATATGATTTATATATTTCCAAGCTTCGTTTACTGGAACATACCATGTAGCTAGAGAACTAGTACGTGACTTTGTAAATTGTTATCTTTGTGTTTGAGCATACCACTCAGTGGAGTGCATATTCTGTCAGCTTTTTTTGTACGGCTAAAATTTGGAATAGTTTCAATGTTATTCAAGAAATATATTCGCAACAAAATGTCGGCCTCTTTCTGTGTAAAACCGTTTGCCTTTATCAGCCCATTATTATGTGCTAAAGATAAGATGCACCTTGTACATATAGTACGCTAAACTTGCAATCACCCTTAAAGTAATGAACGTCTAAACTTCGAATGTCAAAACCAACCTTCTTACATTTTTACTCTATAAATAAAGTAATTGAAAATGTAGGCTTTCGTATTTGTATCCGGTATTACAGCAAACGGGCGAGTGCGCACAGGAATATTAAAATTTTTACTTTATTTTTGTATGTAAAGCGAAAATTAGACTTTACATCAAATTTAATCAATGACTATACCTGTAGCCACGATAATAGCCAAGCATTCTCACATCATATTGAAAATTTGCTATGACCAAAATAAAAAATAAAAAGAAACCGTGTTTTATGTACATTTTTCAAATAACATATTAGAATTATATTTTATTTCATAGCAGGCGCGTAATCTTATATTTTACGACAAAAGTCTAGAATCTACACTAGTATATTATAACATTCTATTCTAAGGGATCTCTAATATGATTGAATAGTTTGAGGCAACTATAAATAAAAATTAAATTGGTCTCTTGATCATTACCAGTCCTTAAATTGTGTTGGTTAAAATAAAACCTAACTGATATAAAGTAACTTAAAATAATTTCAACAAATTGTGAGCTCTGGTCAGACCATAGGATCACCTATGACCAGATTTACAGCTCAGTAAAATTATTAAATTTGTTTTGACAATAGTGCTTAAATATTAAACAAACAAATTAAAAACTTTAAAAATATATTCAGTTAAGTACATCATTATCAATTTCAATCCGTAAATTAGATTGCTTCGATTTTCCAAGACGCTCTCGTAAATCATCAGGTTTCTTTTGATCCTTCTTTGATTTTAATATGTGACGTAAATCTCTTTGATCGTTTTGATCTCTCGGCTTTTCTTCTAATCTAGACCACACACTAGATTTACTTAAATTATTATCTATCTTTTTTACTCTACTCATAGTGTGTTCATTGTAATCTGAATCTTCAGAGGAAGATTCTTCACTTGAAGAATATTCTTCCACAGATGGCGTTATTTTTGCACCCAACCTTGATCTGACACTATAATTTTTTGTATCTCCAGGAGATTTATTATGACTTCTGAATTTATCAGACAATTTAGGTGCATCCCTTGGAGTATAAGTGAATTTAGTGTTAACTACTTCTATTGATAGTGGTGCATATACTTCACTATCTCTCTCTATGTCTAATGGCTCTGCATTTATATTTTTCTTCTTTTTTGATTCTTCGTCATCAGCATGCATTCTCATACGAGGGGCTTTTGATTTCTTTTTCCATTCTGAATCTGAGTTACTGTCTTCATGATCTTCTTTGTTATGACTACGTTTACCTAGTCGCATTGCTAATCGTTTATTTTTTATTTGTATTACTTCACTAGCCTCTTCCGATTCTTCTTCATAATCATTTTTGGGATATTTGCGCTGGAATATTTCCTGGTGATCATATACACCCCAAGATTTACACAAATCTCCCCATGGATTCTTACTGCCACTCTCTTCATTCGCTCTTCTGTCACCTGAATCAAAGCTTTTCAGCTGTGCCTTCTTTTTACCAACTTTTTTGTCACCATTGGTAGCAAAACGCATTAATATCATATCCACTTTAGGATTTGGCATCCCTTCCCTCCAATGATGTTCCGATTTATTTTTAATCCCCTTTAAGTCACCATTTTGTATTTCACGGGAATGGACTAACAGAGCTAGTGCAGCTGATATATGATCCTGACACACAACATTGCCTGAAAGTAGAAATAAACATAATAAAATGATTTCACTTTAATAGAAAAACCCAGTAAAACTACACAATATATATACAATTATCACCAGATTTAAACTTATAGGGAGATTAGGGATATGAATGTGGTGAAACTCAACCAGTAGCATCTCTGAAATTATTTTCACCTTACAGCAATACTAGGCTTTGGTTTGGGGTGTTGTGATACAGACTCACTTTTTCATAGTGTTTCATATAATTCCAGAAGAGTCAATTACTCTTGTGGAATATTAATATTTTTTTATATTAACATAACTCCTCTGTATGGAGTGCCACCGTAGTCAATCTATTTATGACATAGCATCTATCCATATTTACTTAAAGTTGAGTGAACTCCACACATTATCATACATCCAGTATTTCAAATAAATTATTAACAACATTATTAAGTCAAATTTTATGATTACCAATTACTTCAATCAATTTGTTTTATTTGTAATACATATTCTTCTGAAGTAGAATTATACTAACAATGGAAAACTAATAATCGGTCCAGTTATCTTTTTGTGGGAATTATTAGTACAAAGATTGGAGTTTTAGCAGTAATATACAATGTACAACCGACCGAGCCTCTTATTTATATAGTATTAATAAGTATAAAAAGTATATGCACAAATGTTAAATACTACTTGCTTCAGAACTTACATGAGGTGTCATCAATCCATTCTAATGACAGTGGTTTATAATCTTCCAAATACTCAAAAATTTCCTTGGTTGTAAGTCCCTCGACTCCATTTAAATGTAGAGCATCAAATCGGAAATGTCTCTCGTTACCACTCTCAATACCACAGTTGGAGTAAAGTTCATCGATTTGTTTCTGTGTGACAACTCTGTTACCACATAAATTAAGACCAAACCTTTTAGCTCTTTCTTCTAGTTTCGCAGCGTCAATTTTTTCTAATTTCTTTACAACGAGACCACTTTTATCGGCTTTGTAAAGCTGAAAAAAATATAAACATCATAAATTAATCATAGGTTTCAAAAAGGGGACAGTATCCAAGAGAGGAAGAAATAAATATTTACCACTGTACACTTATTTTCGTTATCTAACACAGATTTATCATCGACGAGCATTTCATTATCATCGCTCATTTCACCTTCTTCTCGTTCTACATCCATTTTATTGCTTTAGACTTTGTACTATTATCCCAAAATAAAAAACAGCCTAAATAAGACCTACTGACTATATACAATTAATCAAGCGCGAAGAAAACCTATTTACACGCAATATATACCTATTTATTGCATACAACAATTCAAGTAATTAAAAAAAAAGGTTTATACTATAAATGAAAAAAAACAATAAAGTTACAATGTACGTATTTCATCTTATTTTCAGTTCATATTTGTACATATTGTGAGCAACGTAATAAAGAATTTTGTTGAAATTTTAATTGTTGGCAAAATGGTAGACTGACATATAAATAATAATGACAGATGTCACTGTACATACCAGGGTTGCAAGCTTGATACTACCCATATATTACCTAGTAAACTAGTCAACCCTGTGCATTTATATACATCAAAGTATTAAAATAACAAATGTTTCACGTATATCTTCCACGTCTCATACGCATTGATTTCGCATCTTCGGAAGAGCGCAGGTTCTGAATCTTCAAACACTACATTTATTATTTCGATCGCATCGACTGGCCCCTGCGTCATTCAATTCGAACCCACATTCGAATAATTCTAACACATCCGATGTCGGTCGCCCAGACCATAATGTCGATCATACCCCGCACAGGCAGCATAATCGTAATTATTGTGACACTGGTTCTCTATCCATTATATTCGTAATTATTTAAATCTACAAGATCCTATCGTAATCATATATGCCCTTATATCAATATGTGAGCATATCGAACTATTTTGTGCAGACCCAAATAATATA
This sequence comes from Phocides pigmalion okeechobee, assembly GCA_018251015.1. Lineage (NCBI taxonomy): Eukaryota > Metazoa > Arthropoda > Insecta > Lepidoptera > Hesperiidae > Phocides > Phocides pigmalion. The sequence goes on from DWON01001381.1 coordinate 6,151, forward strand.
ATTAAACGATAAAAAAACTTATTTATGTAAACAGATAAACATAATTTATACGAAGCTACTTTAGCGTTATTTATCGTTTATCATTTAAATATCTGTCCAATAGAAAATCACACCAGCGCTATTTCAAAAAAATGAATAAAGGATATTGAACTACAAAATTCGAGATACCTAGATAGTGACATCCAAAAGTTAAATAAATATTGATCATAGCCGCCATTTCGAATGTATAAAAAAATCCTTAGTATCATAAATAATTTGCGAATTATAAAATACATAAAACGTGTAGTAGTGACAATTTAGAATAGGGGCTCTGATAAATAAGTCCATATCCATACATAATTGCATACGCAATGGTTAAGAGCCTCTTAGGTTTATTGACAATTGTTGGCTAATTTACACAAAATATTTCCCAATATCCATGAATCCTTATTACAGAAAGTCAGATTATAAAAAAAAAATCTTAGTGGGTGATTTTTTTTAATCTGTTCTTAGCGGATATCTTTGTGATAAAATATTAATTGTATATTATTGTAAGAATATGTAATATCAAGGTATGTCATATCAAGTGAAATTTTATGGATCATATTTTATCGATTCTATCGATAGTTCGATATATTCACCGCATTGTACCATCACTAGTATAGTCAAAATGTCAGATTTCGGTGTAGTTGTGGTGTATTTTTTATTCAATTGATTATTTATTATACAATCCAATAGTTCGAAGATATTTCAGTAGATAAGTATAATAAGGTTGCTTATATTTGTTAACTGAATTTTGCAGAGTATTGTACTACCTGCCTTTATAAAATTTAGGTTTAATTTTAATAATGGCTACTTTCATGGAAATGAGTCTGGAAGATATAATTAATAAAAAGAAAAAACAAAGTACAAGGTAAATGTAGCCTACCCACTTAAAGCTGGAGCTATAATGTGTCTACAAATCTTACTATCAAATTTTATTATGAATCTAAAGTACTCGAGTATACATACCATACCATACTGTTTACACTATTTGAACGAACTATTACTAAATACCCTGTTTATCATGTTTTGTTTAAAACAACTTAAAATTGCTTTTCAGAAATATTAACAGACAGCCTAAACCGCAAAATAAAATTGTTGATGCTAGAAATAAAATTATTTCAAAAAAACGAACTCAGATAAGAGATGCACGAGAAATTTTAGCTGATCTTGCTAAGCAAAAGGATGCACGTTTGAAATTGCAACAATTACGAGCAAAAAGAGTTAGTGACCATTCATAATTACTATGTGTTTATATTAATAATGTAACATAAGACTTACTATTTAAAATTTCAATTTATTTATAAACCAAGTTACTATGAAACTCTTGGGTATGTTAAATTTCCTACAATATTTTTTTATGCGAGAAGAGTAGCAAAGGAGCATGCATACCACCTGATGTTAAGTAGTCACAGCCCATAGACATCCATGTACAACCACAGGCATGACTGAAATCCTACCTGAGCTTGTATGTAGATACATTGTTACTCTTAAGGACTAAGATGGTCTCGTCAAAGGCGTGCAGTGATGCTACCTCCATGGTCAAACTATGTATAGTTTTCCCACCTTTAAAAATGAAAAAGGTTAATTTTATTACAAAAACTCTTGTTCTTACAAAATTAACTAATTTTCAGCAATCAAACCAAGGTATTCAAACTGGGAATACTACCAAAAATCGTGGAAAACATGTTCGTAATTTAGTTAAGGAAGGAAGAGGTGGGTAAACTTATAAAACTCTTATAAATCTCGTCTTTATAGATGATAAACCAATAATTTATTATATTGTTTCAGTATTCATAGACCCTTCCAGACAAGTAACATCACAAGTTACAAATACTAAATTCAGAAACAGGAATCAGATAAATGCTAAAAGGAATTTCTTTGAAAACAGATCTATTGCAGGTGAGGCAAAACATCTGCTGTAATCAGCATCTGTATTACTGCATACACAATATAACTTAGAACAAATTAAAAATCATGTTTATTTAACCTTAGCCAAAAGGATGCTTAATAATTTCCTTGTGGTTTAAAATACTGGCTTATTACTTAGAGGCAGACAATATACATTGACATACACTGATTAGTATGAAATGTGGGTGCATCTCCAGTCTAGGGAAATAAGGTCCTGCTTAGTGTCACCTCCTGCAATCCTGATTCATGATTAATCAACTATTTTTAATTACAATAATATATATCTTTTGCTTATTTTAGCCAGTAGACTACCAATCAAACCTATAGTTAGAACTGTAGAAAATGATCTCCAAACAATAGATGATCCAATGGAAGAGGAATATATACCACCAAAAATAGAATTTCCCAATAGACATGCAAGCATGCAGCTTAGAATTACTGCTCATAACAATGATAATCTAACCAGAAGTACAATAATCCACAGGTAAAATAAGTTATAAAAGATAAAATAATATTTATTTTTTGTGAATTTGTTTTCTCAAGTTTAACATATGTAAACAGAACTGCTCTAATCGCAAAAGAAAAAAGCCCGCCTCGACCGCCGTCTATTCTAAAAAAGAGACCAATGGCTGCATTGAGAAGTGATAACAAAGCGGAAAAAACAGAAAAACCAGTTATAGAATACAGAATTATTGTCAGTAACTTGCGTAACACAGTGACTGGAGGAGATATTGAGGTGTGTTGTTTAATTCTTATAACTAATTGTATATCATTACTATTTACATTATATTTCAATAAAACAATGGTCCTTTTAGATTTCATTAACTAGATCAAATTGTTAAGTATCCACATATGCTTATCCGAAATTAATATAATTACTGTAATGAAACATCTGCAACTACTTTTCAGTCATTTTAATTTTTTCCTTTACTAAAGAAATTCTTTAAGTATGAAATTATCGATATATACCATTATTTGCTCGTTTCCTCTACAATGCCTTAAATTTGCTCAATAATGACTTAAATTTGATATAGCTTTCCATCTAGTCATGTAGTATCTAGAAGGACTTCGTAGGGGATGAGCTCTTCAGCCCTAACTTATACCAAACTTATATTTTACTTTTAGGAATTATTTGGAGATGTTGGTGGAATGCTGGAATCTCGTCTTGTGAGGCCGGGGACCGCAGAAGTTATTTATAAAAGTCTGGAAGATGCTCAAAAAGCAGTAGATTTATATCATAATCGGCAATTAGATGGGCAGCCAATGAATTGTCTTCTTGTTACTCCAAGGTCAACTGCTCCATCTGCAAAGTTAGTATTCTCTTTTGTTTTAGTATAATGTTGAACCTACTCAAAAACTTGTATTATATATCCAGTAACATAGTTTTCTTTCATAAATTAGTTATTTAACACTATAACTGTGGAAAATACAACTGTTGCGTCACACACAGCTTGCACACAACCGTTATGTAAATAAAATTTGTCCAAGTTTACGGGCATATGAATTACAAGACTGCAGGCAAACACAATGGCTGTGTAATAAGGGCTACACAGATACTGCCAAACACAACAGATGTGTGAATCATTGGTGCATTTGCAGTCTACAGATAACATCTCCAGTGCCCAGGCTGAATAATATAAAATAATGTAAGTGCTGCAGCCAGTGTCAACACTTTGGCTACAGCGCTCATATATTAAATCGGGTCAGCGTTGCGGGAGGCGCCATTAAACAGGAGCTTATTTCTCTACACTGAAGATACGCCGACAATTCACTGAAATATTGTTTTTTTAGCATCTGTATCAAGTACGAAAACGCAGACGTAATGTCTGCCCCCAGCCTTGCAGCGCCGACGTTAACAGCACTTTTGTTAGCCCGTAATCCATTCAGATTTATACGTACAACACAGGTGTATATAAGCAAAGTACAATACACAGCAATGTTGTATGCCGTAGGGAAAGTGTTAATATAATATAAATTTCTGAAATTTAAAAACTTTTAGGTGTTCTAAAAGTATTTTATGACAATCTTTACCACAATATTCCACCACATTCGAGTTTCGGATTAAATTCCCATTCACACTGACATCCAAATAATGTTAGATTTAGATAACTGTTTGGAGGGTAGGTAGGTGGTAGCTGTACTATATTTATGCATTGTAAGTGAAATTGTTAACTTTGTGTGCATTTTATTTATGTACATTATTCATTTATTTTCAGAAATGGTAACAAGCCTGGCTTATACAGTACCAGCTCAAACGTGGAACCTGACATATCCACTTTTCACAAAGTGTTATTCAGTAACTTCTGATAAATCAATCCGCAATAAAGCAGCAATAACTATTTTGCATGTACTACATACCTATCCAATAAAGTGAATGAAAATTATAATAAGAAGTGCTTGTATTTGTGAATTATACTAGGTAGGATACTTTTCGAAATAAATGATTTACTTATAAAAATGTTTGTCATTCTTTATATAATTACATTTCCATAACACTATAGATGAATCAAAATAGATGCTCTCAATGGTATGGTATCGGCAATAATTTGCGTTTACATCTAAGAATCTGTTCGTTGCGTCTGTCATTTGTGAGTAATTATTCCAATACTGCGTAAATGAGTACCCAAGTTTTTTTTTACTAATACTTGTTTATTTGACTTCTCATTTCAAAATCTGAATATAAAAATGCAAAAGAAATATAGTAAATATGATTATTTGCTCTACTTGACTTCGCCCGTTCGATGTGAAAGCAACTTTGTTATACTACTGTTTTAATGCTGTACTATAAACTTCACTACTACGGCCTATAATATTTATTTAAGTAGTTAAATGCTGATGCTCTCTAAACGTAATTTTTTTATAGTATTGAGGTAGATCTACATACACCTTGCTTTTTGTCATAATACTATTGATGTTATTGAAAAGTTACTATACTATCGATTTTTATTGATTATCGGTAGGTACGTAGGAAAACTAGTCCGACTACTCGCTACTGACAATAAATTAATATCATGTAGTTCATGAACTTTTATATGAATTAAAAGTCAATGAGATGGAATGAAATACTGCTTTTTTTTTACAGCTAATTACTTTTATTGGTAGAATAAATAATATATGTTTTACATTATTTCTATAGAAATTTTAAAATAGTGAGGGACAATAAATTGATATGATATTATTTCATATTTAAACGATTTTTTATTGGAAAAAAAAAATATAATAATTATGAAAGTATATAAACATGCCACATGTATATACCACAAAATACGAGAAAAATATCGATACTATATCTATGGGAATGTAATGTAAACTATAATGTTTGTTTTATATTTCGGTAATTTGTAAAATTTAATTTGATGAAAAGTCTGGAAAAGCATTTCCAGCCGTTTCGTTTAGTTTCGTATTATTATACTCTATGATTTCTACGTTCGTTCAAATCGTTCATAGTTTCTTTTTTACTCTATGGTTTCGTTCGCCGCCATTAGCCGCCATTTCATTTCTGTAAAGCGTGGTAGCGTTTGTAACCTTATTTTATTAACTGCTTTTCATGAAATCTTTTACATTTAAGTAATCTCTCCGTACTTATTCAAAATGGGCGATCGTAAGTATCATTTTAACCTTAAACTAGTAGTTTTACAATATCCACATATTTATCATATTTAATCGTTTTACAGCTTATTCGTCCGGTGATTATAGTAGCGGCGGATACTCAGCTCAGTATTCAATGCCTCCACCGTCGTTGGGATCGAACGACAACAATTACGGCGGCGGTGGGCAACAAGGAGCCTATAATCAAAGTGGATATGGTGGCCAAAACCAAGCCCCTGAGTGGAATCAACAAAGTACTGGAGGTAATATACTAATAAATACATTTTGACTTAATCATTAAAATAATTAAATAATGATGACGTACGATGCATTTACATGTCAGCGTATTTTAAAACATTAAAATCGGCAGGCAATAATGGTAGCGGTGGCTATGGCGGTAATCAATCTGGAGGTAATTACGGCCAAAGCTATGGATCTGGCTACGGAGGCAGTGGGGGCTACGATCGTAGTAGCAGCGGGAACAATTATAACATGAGTGGAGATCGCGGTGGCAGTAATTATGGAAGTAGCGATCGTAGCAGCGGAGGCGGATCTAGCTACGGCGGCGACCGTGGGAGCAGTTACTCTGGTGGCGATAGAGGAGGGTATGGAGCCGGAGGCGGAGACAGGCCGAGCTACAATAGAGACGGGGGCAATAGAGACGGAGGATATGGGTGAGTAATCATTTTCATAGTCTTTTTTTACTTTTTGTCTGAATTACCAAAATGCAGGTTTCATATAAACCTCTACTTGGGCTTAATTATCTGATCAGTGGCTAGAAAATTGTTATCTGCATAATCTTGTATGTCAACATCTTATGACAATATGTTCTATAGCACCTTTACTTTGTTACACAAATTGTGCTTCATGGTCCATACAACTTGGTTGACTTAACTTCATGACAACATTTTCATGAAATTTACATTAAATTGTTGGAAAAATATACATATCCACAATAAGCAAAACCACCAAATTTGCCAAAAAACAAAAAGTTTAACTTAACATGGAAATACAAAAAGTAAACAGTTTCCTTTTTTTCAATCCAATCTTTAATCGAAAATTTAATGGCTTGATTTAATACAGTTTATTCCTGTCAATGGTGTAACATACATTTTGTATAGGCATGTGAGGGTACTTACAAATGATCCGTTAAACAAAAACAAACATCCCACATTTTTTTGTTGTAAAATAAATACATTTCTATTTATCTAAATCATAACCATTTTATTTCTGTTGGTATAAATAACTCTAAAATTACTGTTGTTATCAGTAGTGTAGTTATTTTTACAGTTAAGTTGTCCTTGACATTTTTAACAAGTAATTTAGTGTTATTCTTAAATGAAATTAATTGATGAAGTTGATGAAATTTAACCATTTGACTTATTGTTAAATATTATCTATTTAAGCATTGAAGGGATGTCTCATAATCATTTTCTTTTTCATTCGCCATGTTTTAATGACTATAACATATTAATATTGTATCTTTATATATTGTTGTATTTATTAAGTATATAAATTATTTTCTGTCAATTAAACAAGTGTTGTGGCACCATACGCTGTATATAGCATAGCATAAAACATCTTGGGAGAACTGTAGTTTGACCAGGGAGGTACTACTACTGCCCTCATAATCCACCATAAAGCATAACTTGTGTTTTGGTTGGTGAGGTGCGGTTGCCGGGTACAATTGAAGTCAGGCAACCATCTTAGTCTTCAGGAGTACCAACGCATCTACGTTTGAGTTCAGACAGGATTTTAGTTGTGTTTTGGTTGTATGTGGATGTCTAGAGCCTGCGACTACATCAGGCAATTTGCATGCTCATTTGCTACTCTTCTCAAGAGTAAACTCTTTGTATGCTATGTATGTATGTATGCAAAGTAGTGAAGATAAAAAATGACCAATCTAATATAAGAATTATTTAAACATAACCTCTTAGGCAATACATATTTTAATGTAGGGAGATTAATTGTGTATTCATTTTAAGTCATTAATGATAGGTGTTAAGTTGACCAAGTTGTAAACTTTTTCATTGAGAGGAATTATAACAAAATATGACTACATATAGGAAAAATAACAAAAGTAAAGGTTAATGCTATGTCCAGTTTCAATAGTGGTATGTGAGCTCTACATTATCTGTATTTAAGTATTAGATTATTATTTTGAGATGAGAGTAAAGTAATATGTATAATAGTCCTTATCTCTTTACTTCGCTATATATTATCAGATTTTGGTTAAATCTTTATACATATACAAGACAGACAATATACAAGGAGAGTCATTACCTAGTATAATTTGTAATTGCATTTTGTGGTTCATTCAACAATGAAAACTACTTCCATTTTACTTTTTCTTATATGTGCTTCAAATATATGCTACTTGTATATATATTATGTTAATAACTGTGATGGAACAAATATTTGACAAACACTATATAACTCATAGAATGGTAACTTCAGGCAAAACCAGGAATACTATAATTAAATAGGTATGTGTTAAATATCAGAATAAATTTGTAATTTATATTTGTTTTTTGAAATGAGAATTTCAATTATCCTGGTATACTGTATCCTTCAATGCACTGTTGATAACCCTTATTAGAATTTCAACAATATTTATTATATTACCATTATTATTTTGTCAGAAAAATAATATTAAATAAAATGATTTCACACCAAATGTAATCTTTTCATACTTAGATAATATGTAATGCATCTTATTTTTTGTTAGGTGAATACAGTTTTACTTCTTAAATAGTGTAGCTGTTTATAATTTATTATACATATATATTTTTAAACAATACGTTTATTAATATACTGCATTAGTATTTTTTTAATCCGTGAATAATGGAGGAATATGAATATTGTGATGGAAAAGCAGAGTTGGTAATATTTAAAAAATCCGACCTATTGTAAATTAAACAGAAATTTTCCTTCAATATTATAATTTTTAATATATCTCAGAAAAAAAATTGTGTGATGTGATAGAGTATGACTGTGTTAGACCATTATTGCACAAAACAATATTCTCTTCTATTTATGCTACGAAAAAGTTACCCAATTAAACAACATTTTACATGTGTTTTACCAGTAGGGGATTGCAACTTAGTTTATCTCGATTTTTAGGCTGTTTATATGATTACTGGAATGATCTTAGTTTTCATTTTGATTATTTACAACATCTTACAGCACATACAATAGTAAATCTTTGGTGTAAAGTTAAATATTGTAATATATAAATTCCAATGTGAAGACTGAAGACACTGAAGAAAAAGAATGAAGTTCTTTGGGATACAATGAAACCAGCGAGAATTGAATTAATACCCAGTGACAACAAAATACTAAATTAAAATTCTGATAAACTATTATAAACCTTTATTTTTACACCTAATTACTTGTAAACAATTATGTATCTATGTGTCATTTCATTAATATTGTTAGCAGATCTAAAGAAATTCCTCATTTTTTTCTATTGCATTTGGCTTATTTGTATGTAGGTAATTGAAACATTTTAGTTATTCTTATTTGAAGTTATATTACTTAATTTACTATTTGAAAAAATGTTCATATTAGATACCTATCATATCATCTTGTCAGGTTGTAACAAGTTAAACCAATATTTAGTTAAACTATGATTGATTTTGACTCTGTGAAGGATGGTAACAGTATTGTTACTTATGTAATTTTAAATTATAATATTTGATAAAATACTACTAACACATGAATGCAATGTTTTTAGGCAATTGACAATAGATACAAAATTGTATTTTTTTTGTAGTATTTTTATATAACAATATAACATGAGTCTATGTGGTATTGGGGTATATTATAAGGTAGAATTAGTAATAACATTATTGTATTGCGTGTTTAAAAGAATTTTACATTGATAAAATTCTCATAAGTTACTGATTTTGCATGTATTGCATTACTTGTTGTCGTAACTTGATTTCCTATATGATTTACTTTCTTAGGAATAGACATGATATGAGACTGATCTTGGTGTTGAAGCTGCAGATGTGCACAAGGAGGGTAATAAAGACATCTTTTGTATTTATCTTTTATATGTATTTTATGTATTTGCTTCTCATTTTCTAATTTTCCGAATCAACTTAAAAAAATAATCGAAAATCATCTAAAGTATATTTTTAAATGTGTCCGATGACACTTTGTTGTCAGTATAAAAAATATATATCTTCTTGCATTATTGCCGCAAATATTTCGATTTTTATCAAATCGACTTTAAAGTCGAGAACCATTTGTGAGAATGCAATAATGTGGTTTTGTTTTCTTTTCTCATACTTGTTACTTGCGTTTGAAGCTTCTATAATAGGTGGTTTTGAATTCTATTATCAATATTACTCCTTTGAAGCGAAAGCACAAAGCTTTTTTTTATTATGCCAGAATACAATCATCCCCGTGTTTGGATTTTTTTCATAATGACCATAGTGTCAAAAATATGAAATCACTCGAAAAAAACGTCCATGGTATAATAGGGTAATAATCCGCTTGAGAAATTTTCCAGTGTTACATTACATGTTATTAAGATGTGAAATATTCCTTAAAAATCATTTACTTCGTATATGCAGTTTTTCCTAAATATCTACTGTCTTGTGGTGCATTTATTTCAATTCATCGAGTATTTATTATCAACTGTGCATGTGTGATAGAATTATTTATCGATACTTAACGTTCACGTACAAATTGTCTTAGTTTTTAAAGGTGTAACATTATGGAAAAATGGACCAACTCTCGGACTAAGGTTAACCAATAGAGGTGGACCTAAGTGTCTTCGCGCCCGTACAATGTGCCCCCGGACCGCCCAATGTGTACTAAACGGTGTTCTTATTGTTTTAGTGGCGGCGGCAGGGGGGGTGGTTATAATAAAGGTAAAGCTCCTCGCGAAGAGCGAGTGGTGCTGTTGTCATATTTTATTTGTTACTTCTGGAGGGCTGCCAAATTCATTTTTTACATTTTCAACGTTTCGTATATTATTTTTTATAAGGTACCATTACTAGGCTGTTGACACACTATGTTAGAGGTGCTACGTGGATTTACCTTTTATTGTTTACTGTACATCAAACACATTATGGTACTTCTATGATCGTATCCGTTCCCTACGGTGTTAAGGTGACTTTTGAAATACAGGTTCATATTTTCGACGGTACAACTTGAGGATATTCGGGCAACTGTTGCTTAATCGATTATAGAGTATATTTTAACAGTATAGTGCTAGCGACAATGGGTATAAATGTAACTGGTGGTCAATCAGTGGTTATTACGTTACAACTCTTGCAGTGGATTTCTTAATTTATTTTCGAATAATCATTTCCAATGCGATTTAAATAAAATAAAATTACTTTCGTAATAAAAAATATTACAAAGCAGGTGTTATATGACAAAAAATGCATGTAGTCAACAAAATGAATTCAAGAAACTTCTATCAGTGTACACCTTGTAAATTCGATGAGAAGTAATGCGACCTGCCTTAAAATTAAATTATATACAGCAGACGAAGGTGGTTATTGTCAGCAGTCTCGTTTAGTGTAACAGAAGTTAGTTTAGTCGAATCTTAACAAATGATATTTTGTGGAACATTGATATACAGGGTGAATGGTAATGTGTAATATTTGTTTTTTTTTTATTATCATCACTACTAATCTTCATTTTGTTTCTTTATTTGAATATGTAAAGAATTATGTTTCAGTTAAAACTTCAACCAATAGCTATACATATACCTGAAACACTGTATATAATATTTTTGGCAGCCCTGCGCTTTACACGTACGCGATATTCAATTTAATTAAAATTTGTAAATGCTGTGATGTAGGGGGTATAAAAATTATCAGTTGTTGTTTAATAAAATGTTAAATCTTAATTTTGATTTGTAATATTTTATAAGGTATTAAATTATTCATACGATATCAGGAGTGTTTTACGACCATCGAGTCATGCATTACTTATGGGTATTAATGTGTTAAATCGTATATATACATAAACGTATAAAAGGTATATTGCCATTTCATCGGTTTCTAATTCAAAGGTACCTTAATGGTGTCTGACTATTAATCAGGCAAAATAAATGACATCATAGCAATTTATAAGTATGATGAAATATGGTAAAGATATCAAGATCAAATACGAAAATGGTATGTGTTGGTCAGGTTGAAAGGGGTAAAATTAAAGAGTAATAATTAGCCTCATTTTTCCTGTAACTTCCTGAAATAATATTAAATTATGATCTGTAGGTGGTGGCGGTTTTGGAGGAGACAGGGGAGGAGGTGACATGGTTACACAAGAAGACACTGTCTTCATTCAAGGGATGAATCCATCTACCACTGAAGATGAATTATGCCAGCACTTTGGGTCAATAGGAATTATTAAGGTATTTGCCCCAAGTTTACATTTTATATTTTAAAGTATTTTGTAACGAGTTATTTATTACTGTACAAATGTATTTAAATTTCAAGAATGTCAGTTAATCGTTTCTTTTTAATATTACAGACCGATAAGAAAACCCAGAGACCTAAAGTCTGGATGTACAAAGACAAAGCTACTGGACAACCCAAAGGCGAAGCTACTGTTACTTACGAGGACTCTAATGCTGCTTCTTCTGCTATAGAATGGTTTGACGGAAAGGAATTTAATGGAACCACAATAAAAGTGTCGCTCGCTCAACGTCAGAATACCTGGGCAGGCGGTAAGGGAGGCGGCGGCGGCGGCGGGGGCTTCCGAGGGGGGCGCGGTGGGGGCGGCGGCGGCGGGGGGCGGGGCGGCGGGGGGGGCGGGGGGGGGGGGGGGGGGGGGGGCGGCCCGCCCTCCGGCAACCGTGAGGGAGACTGGCGTTGCCCCAACCCCAGTTGCGGAAACACTAACTTTTCTTGGAGGAAAGCTTGTAACAGATGTAATGAAGCTAAGCCCGGCGGTCCCGGTGGCGGCGGTAGCGACAACGGTGGCGGCGGTGCAGGTGCCGTATCTGACGTTTTTACTACTCTATTTAAACTTCTATTATTTTAATGATATTTATTTTTATACATTTTTCCGCTTAGCCTCTGTTATCAGGTCTTTTCAATGTACGTTAAAGTTAAGTTTAAACTGGTCTAGATTCATAAATATTTGGATTCAGCCAGATGGTGGTTATGATGCGATGTTTATTAAAACGAAAAAACAGAAAATGTTGCAAAATATACTAAGCATATTTATCATTTCATTGTCTTTGTTTGAAATACAATAATTATATGTTTTTGCAGGAGGCGGAGGTCGCGGTGGCGGTGGCGGCAATGGTGGGCCAGGGCGCGGCGGCCGAGGTGGGCGCGGCGGTGGGGGCGGCGGCGCCTGGGGCGGTCGCGGCGACCGCGGCGGAGACCGCGGTGGCGATCGGCGCGGCTACGGTGGCGGCGGCGGCGGCGACCGCGGCAGCAGCGGCGGGGCCATGCGTGGGGATGGCGGGTTTGTATTTTATATATCAAATATTCTAGCTTTTCATGCTCCTGTCAAATACAATAAATTGAATGCGTTCCATTGCTGCATTCCTCTCTAAAACTGTCTTCACTTCTAGTTCTGTTCAAATCTGACAATTAATTTAAATTTCCTATGAAAATCAAAAGCTATATTCTTTTTAAAATTGCAACATATATTTATATCTTTATCTGTTATTATTAGTCATTAAAATTTTGTAACAGCTCCTCAATTTTTCTCTTGTTACTTCGAATTCATCAATTACTTAACTGAATTGATTTGATCTTTTTTGTTTCAGCAGCAGAGACCGGCAACGGCCGTATTAATAATAATAAATATTGTGTATAATTATTAAGCTTAGTATATAATTATGATTTCACTTCATTATGACTGATTGAAATAATATTCTCATTACGTTATGTAGTCCTTTCTCATTAGAGATGTTCGACTATATACAACGCATTTTTACAGTTTTACTTAAAGCAATGTTTAAAATGAAGTTTACATTTAATTTAAATCTTGTATGTTACTGTTTACGTCATGTTTTTAGACTATGTTCTTTCTGTTAATTCATTAAATAAAATTCCTCATTAGTCATTACATGTTTTGTACGATACTTACGGCCTTCTGATTGGAACAGATTTTAACAGATGACAAGCCACACTTAAAATCTGTTTCATTGAAGTATTTAAGTAATAACTTGAATTTATACATGTGTATGTCTAAAATGGGTCTTTATTTCACTTAGCCTATGCAAATAGTAGTAAATAAAAACATTCAGAATTTCAAAACAATTTGTAGACTTGTAAATGAGCTAAGGCAGAAAATAAGTATGATAATTGACGTTACGGATTTCTTGTAAATTCTTTTATTTTTAAGACAATACACATTTTAAGGAATAACATAATGGAGGCTCTAATGTAAGGTACCTCGTACCTTTTGTATTTCCAGGGATACACTGCAGGGATAAGTATTCCTAAAGCAAATAGAATATATAAAAATATTATTTTAGTAACATAGAAACAAGTCTTACAATTTTTAAGTTTCTTGTTATGAAATAATAAATTACATTGTAATAAGTAATACAATACTATTGTTCGTTCTTGCATTATGTTGTAATATTAAAATAAAATAGATTCTTTCATAATAAATACCGTTAAAATACACAGCGAGTTATTATTTTCTCCCAACTACTAGCCATAGACGAGATTTAACACTGCCTGCGGTGTACTACCACACTACTGTGTATAGCGCGGGCGCAACGCGTTTGCGGCTTGTACCTTGACACCTGTTGTGTACGTACAAATCTGTTTGTATTTCAGTCGAATAACAATTACGTAAATAAATTAGGTACGCAGTACAAGACGGGGCGGTCATTACTTTATTATGTATATTCATAGATGATACACAGATCTTAAGAAATATAATGTCAGTGAATTATCGGCGCAACTTCAGTCTAGAGAATTAGGCTTTAGTTCAGTACCGCAAAAATGTTAATGACTAATATTGTATCTTACGTATTGTAGGATAAGGCCTCTTTGAATTTAAATTTTGATCAATAGTTTCCTCATTTGTAACTACATTCATCGTATTCATAATACAATATTAATTTTGCAAACTTCTAAGTTTAAAACCATTCAAATTAATTGACCACAAATGATATATGTCTGTCTGATATATGTACAAGAAAAGTGAGAGAAATTGTCTATTTTCCGTATGATCTTATGTACTATTTTTTTTAACCACAAATACGACTGCAAACCTATCTGAGCTCGGCCGTAGTTAACTATTCCTGAAGACTAAGATGATCGCCGCGCTTCAAAGTGTAGCCGGCAACCGCACCTCCTACCGAAACAAGTAATATTTTACGGCGGACTATAAGGGCAGCGGAGGTGGCATCTCCACGGTCGAACTATAGTTCGCCCACCCTTTAATACTTTCCCTGCAGCATTGAATTGTCGGCATATCTTCAGTTTAGAGAAAAGAGCTCCAGTTAGGGCCGCCCCCCGCAATCCTGACTCGATCTAATATATGCGCGTCGCAGTCAAACTGTTAAATAATTAATGTTAATTTGATTTCGTGCCAGGCCACCAAGATTTCATTGAGTGTTAGCAAACTCAAAATCCCTCATTATATTTTTTTGGCTAAAATTGTGACGTGGTTGATGATTAAAGTCAACCGGAATATGTAGTGGAATATTTTTTCACATGATCATACCCCAACAGCATATAAAAAAGTATAAGATGTATACATCTGTTTTCTGCAGACAATTTAAGACAAATTTTATTACTCTTTTGAAAATACTTCACGCATAGGATAAAGGTTAGGGGATATTGGTAAAAAAAAAACAAAATACAAAATCATAGTTTTTTAATTTAAAACTGAAAATATTTTTCTATACAATACATATTCTATGGAATACGTATCTTTGGTTTGCATTTAACATTCTTTTTAAGAATTGTGACAAAATTGCAATAGTACACTATATTATATTAAATATAAGGTATCAGCGGCAGATTAACGTGTCCTATATTGTCTAGCACCCAAAGATTTATATTGTAAAAATGCCTCACGCATGATCGTTATAATAGAAAGGTTTTCATCAAGTAGAAATGTAATCTCAGATATCTTATCTAATATGTAATCCAGTAAGTCTTTGCTTACATATAAGATACATTTCTACAAGAAAAGTGTAAGTTCTTAATGTGCTCGTTGCAACAATTGAGTACATACGAGGATTGTGAAACATTACGGAGTTGTTCACATCACTATGATGTATTATAATAGTTATTGCTAAAACACGTTGGCAAATCACGTTTGTGGTAAACCCTATTTGGATCAAAAATTTACATGCGATTGTCACACTTGAAATTCTGGACAATATACGATTAAATTTAAAGTTAGCTTAAGAACAGACCGACACCCGGATCCAAGTATAAAATAATAAATAAAAGCAGTATTGTCACGACTCCATTTAATTTTAAAAGCCTACAATATTACCACAACCGCGCAATGCCATTTGTTAAGCTATCTGCTAATTTAAATTGACACTATTAAATAATCAAATTATTTTAATTATTTGTGTCTATACCTAATTAATGAAAAGCGGTCAAGCCATTACCGAGAAACCAATTAATGCTGATTTATACTGAACTGGACGCCGAAAACTTTTTTTTTCAAATGTTTCGGAGTGCTTAAAAAAAATAACGCGGCGATTTCGATAGGAGTAAAAAAGACAACAACAATATCTTTATTTCATTTAATGACCCGTGTAGACGTCCATATAATTCAATTTATAGAGCCATTATTCCGAAAATAAGGTTAATTAATGCACATATGTGTACACATACGATATCTTGTATAGGCACAGTATGATGATATCTTGGAGTAATGTCATATGCTACAACGCAACAGATTTTCGACTCGGGATAATATTGACCATTTAAATCTATAGTGACATCTATCGTCGTTGGAAGTTGAACAGCTTGATGAGTACGAGCCCCATGATGGTGGCGGCTGCCACGCCGACACCCGCTTTCCACCACGACGAGTTGTCGCCCGCGAAACTGGCAAAACTCTTCAGGTGTCTGCAAGATATAACCATATGTAGACCTGTCATTAGTGTGCAATGTTAAATATTTCTTAATTATTTGAAATGATGTATGCATTTTTAGTGAGTATCATATGTAATACAATAAATTACAACAAATTGTAATAATTCTACAGTTGCAATGATAATGATAACTGGACAAAACATGCGCTATTACATATTCTTAGAATTAACTCATACAATTAATATTAAACATGCATTTTGATATAACGCATATTATTGAAATAACTAACCTGTGTTTGCTGAACAAAATCCAAGCAGCTTGAAATTGACTGACCAAGGTAATTAAAATAACAGTATCATAAAATTACTTATTTTACATTGTTAATTAATGGATGTATTTGTTGAATACACACAAAAATGTTGAGATCTTTGAAAAATAGTGAACAAATTATACGGAAAACATGCATGAGAATTTTCTCATATATTAATAATGTTAGTTTTAACAAGGGTGTCGTGTGAAGTATGGTACGTATGTGTCAATTGTAATATCTATAGAATTTATAACATATATATAACATTTGAAAAGTTCAATAATTTTATGTGTTAGTAGCCTTAAAATCTACCAAGTTAATCTCCTAACTCAAACTATTAGTCTATATTCAAGTGTTTTTAAATGACTTCTTAGTCTACATAGTAGCAATTTTATAGTCATCTCCATTATTTAAAAGTTAATCAGTCAAATCAATTTTCCAAACCTTAGGAAGTCTGTGAACTTTTAGAAACTAGTACTTGCTGAAGTGAAAATTACTCTTACTGCACAATGGAGTGAGTTTTATTTAGCAGTAAGCATTTATATATATAAATGTATGATAAATGATATTGTATAGCCGTGCGGCTAGTGCAGAATGTAAGTGATCGATGAAGTTAAGCAATGTTCTGCGCGGTTAGAAATTGGATGGATGACAAAATTTTAATGGGTGTCTCAGATGGCACATTAAGCAATCCAACCTGTTTGTTATCCACAGATGGCAGTCAAGCCTTGCTGGAGCCTCGATAGGCAGTTTGAATACATGTGACATAGGGTGGCCACTAACCTGTGTTTCCACCAATATACATTGTATCAGTATGGTTAAGTATGTTTCAGGCCACGTCTGATTGAGGGGTATACCAATGGTACATAAATTAGATTGCAACCAGGCCTTTGTACTACAATTTGTCTGCTCATAAAAAAGCCGGGTTGCATTCCAATTTATCAATTATTTGAGCTTAACATTACGTGGTAAACTTACGGAAACGCAGCCATGGTGGCCAGTTTGACGAACACGTCGTGCTTGTTCTCCCGGATATGGAATATCTGCGGCGGCAGTAACTGGTACTTGCCGCAAAACACGTCCGGCTGCAGGATATACTCCTGCCGCGTGACCATCGCCTCGCCGCGAGTACCAACGATCAGCACGGGGATGTGGCTCTCGGCGAAATATTTCTATAACAATCAAATATTATTTAAGTTATTAAAATTGTCAAATATTATTATCGTAATTATTTCTATTTATCATGTTATTACTGTACTCGCATTGGTATGAATTAATGAGCTTTTATAAAATCAAACCATACTCGTAGTGCTTTCATTGGGTCTACATCTATGCCCATAACATTTGAGAACAACAAATAATTGCATTATTTGAATGATCAAATCTAGTGGCTATATACTTTAGATATATTATATAGAACTAACGGCCTATACTATATGAATACTATAATACTAAGCGAAATACTAAATATCTGTGCACAGGGTTGGCCATTATTTGTATTATCCCATGCACATAACCTAAAATCTAACTATAATTTATATTTTAATTAAAGCCAAGCGTGTATTTGGGCCAGATTTGTCTGCACATCCCTATAGATATAGAATAACAAATAGTATTGTTACTTCAGTCTACACCAAGAATAAAACCTCTACAAAAAATACGTTTTAATTTAGCCTGGTCTAATGTTTTTAAAATAAATATGTTGATTATTGATTTGATTATTATAAGATCATTCAAGATATTTGAAATATTTAGTATATAT
>DWON01001382.1:0-24744 GCA_018251015.1 Phocides pigmalion okeechobee
AGATTACGTACAAAAATTTAACACCTTAACTATCTCAAATCAAACACGGAGATTTCAATTATCAAATAAAATAAAAAAACTTGAGATTTGAAACTTGTTACTGAAGCAAAGAAGCGACATGTATAATTGCATAGTTAGAGCAGTTATTCCATCGAATGTTAACTTACCAATTTGTGCCTGCGGGCCTCTTCGGGCAAGATTCTTGGCGCGTACTGCTTCCTTGATTCTGTCCACTTCGAATTGATATCTCTTGCGGTCACGCATCGCTCCCTCCTTAGCTTCCTGTGATGTGTAAAAATTATAAATAAATTGGTAAAATTACGTCAAAACCATAGACAACCAAAACATATACATATTATGTACTACCTCAACTGAAATTATTTATGAGATATATTAAAACCAATATACTAAAATAAAGAACTGATCATTATTTATAGTCCACAATGACGAAGGAGGATGTATCAATTGTACACTGACTTACATTGAGCGAATATAACTCTTTTTCTATAAAGTAGAAAACAAGTACATAAAAAGTAAGTTTCTTCAATGGACCATGAGTTTGACTGTAGTATCTTCCCTTTTAAACCTAATTCTACCACCTGCCAAAATGACTTCCTACTTCTTTTGGTTCAACCTAAAGATTAACACTTTCCCTGCTACATACAACACTGCTGTGCATTGCGCGGCGCAATGTGTTTGAGGCTTGTACACACCTATGTATGTTGTACGTACAAATCTGTATGAATTACGAGCGAATAAGTGCTGTATTTACGTCGGCGCTACAAAACTAGGGGCGGACATATGTCTGTGTATTCGTAGATGATACACAGATGCTAAAAAATACAATACTTCCGTGGCTTGTCGGTGCATCTATCAGTCTAGAGAAATAAGCTCCAGTTTAGTGCCGCCTCCCGCAACACTGACGCTATCTAATATTTGAGCGCCGCAGTCAAAGTGTTAAGTGTTCATCCAGTGCATCTTACCTTGAGTGCGGTCTCGAGCGCCTTCACCCGCTCCATGGTGGCCCGCAGGCGCTTCTCGAGCTTGGGCAGCTCGCAGCGCAGGTCCGCGTTGTCGCGCACCAGCTGTTTGTGCACCTTCGTCAGCTGTTCCAGGTTGTTCTCCAGGAATGAGATCTTCTGCTTCTGCGCCAATGAGCCGCCTTCCTCTTCGGCGCCCTCCTCCGAGTTGGTAGACTTCTTTATCCTCGCCTAAATACATTGATATTTAATTTTACATTTTCTATTTTGTTGATTATAAAATAAGTCCCGAAGTACTTTTAGTATGATGTTCACAATGCTTTCAATGTAAACAAGTACTTTGATCTAGAAAATATCACAAAGTTTCTAAATCACATTTCGAATGAACGTAAAATAAAGCCTAAAATCTCATTAAATAGATTATCTCAAAACGGTATGTTCAAAACTTCTGTTTTGTGTAGACAATATGTAACTTGTACTAGAAAAAAATATAAAATGAAATAGGGAATTTTGTATTTGGATCTTGATCACACAATATAGAGAACGGCTGTAAGAAAAAATACGATAAAAACCTGTAGATCTTGCACGAAAAGCTTCCGCAAGTTGTGCAGAGTCTGCAGCTCCTTGGCCACGGTGTCCTCCAACCCTTTGAGATCAGCGCGCGCCTGCTCACGCCGCTCCACGCTTTGACTGTAGTAAACATTTCACGTCACATAAGATTTAGGTTGTATTAATTTAAAAACGAAATTAAGCCATGTTTGATCTAATATACAAGATGTTTTATGAAAATTGTAAATTTCTGAAAATGTTATATTAAACTCTTCAATAAATCTTAATATATTGGTTGTATATTGTAATTATGAAAGCTTGCATACTAATGTACATTATAGCCTACAGTCTCATACTTAATAGTTTTTAAACTAGAAGTAGAATTTTAACCAATAGCGATCAAACACAATTAAAATTAATTGCAATATGTAACATACAAACATCTTGTATATAGCAATGCCGCTTGCAAAATGTATTCGTCTAATTGAATATTATTTCAGCGGAAGCGCGAATATATTATTAATGATTCAAATGTCTTACAAAATGGTGTATTCTCGATGTGCCTAATAGTTAGTAAAATTACCTGTAAGTAGATGTGAGCTATCATATCGCCCAGCACGCACCCATCCATATTTCGGAGCTCGATAAGTACAGGCCGTAATTTAGAAAATGCCAACCCCCGGCAGAATGAATATGAATGGGATACGTGCGGAATAAAATGACAACTTAAAAATAAAAAAGCGAGGCGTCACAAGACCTTGCACTACGTATACTTTGTACTTACGTTCACTAAAATATGTTTGAAAACATATCGTATCATATCACAAAATTTACTTTAAAATTATTTTCGTCGAGGCTAATTAATCTAGAAAATGATCATTAAATCTAGAATATGAGTAATAAGGTACACATAATACATTTTCTAGACTAATTTGCGGGACAGATGACACGCCACGACCGGGTCTGAACCGTGCCAATAGATTATGACGATTATATTTATCTAAAGTGTTGAGCAACGTATTGTGCACGGTTACGGCACTGACAGGTTGAGGCGACAATCACTCCTCGGCATCAAGAGTGCGTACAGACTAAGGAAGTGACATGGACACTAGGAACAAATGCAATTGAATATAACACTATGAGGCGTGGACAGAAAAGGAATGGAATGAATAACATGGTCTAACTAACATGCTAGCAACATATGACTACTAAAAAAACTAATTAAATAATAATAACTTAAAAAAATAAAAAAATAAATAGCACTATAAAAAGAAATGTAAATGCAAACATTGGAATGATGCAATGTAATCAATAAATGCAAAGTTAACTAATGTTCAAAATTTTTGACTAGATCCTAGAAATTACTAAATGGTTCCATATTACCTAATATTATGATACAGTACTTCACTCGGTTCATTAATATACTTTAAGATTAGATTATATCGCTCAGATAACATTAAATTAACTGCCCACAAACAGTATATGATCGACATATGTAATAGAAAAATATTTCAATAAAAATATATGCATCCGGACTCTCTATACAAACACTCAAATTTATTTACAGGTATATTTACACGGTACTTTTAATAGTTAGTTATCGTTCATGATAACTCAACCATGACTTCCACTTTGTGCATGTATATGATCAACTCATTTAAGCTTAAAAACATTGACACATTCAAAATATAATTTATATGAGCCACGAGTTTAATGTCTCCCGATTTATGTTAATTAACATATAATAAAATAACTTGTAAGGCAGTCTAAAAGAAATTTACCATTACACGTGTTTATATCTAAACATAACAAGGCAGTGTGTAGTAACGTAAGTATGCACCAGATTTTTATTCGCTTAGAATATTAGCTACCTATTCTACGGAAATCGTGAACACGTACGAGTTTGTAGGAATACGTAACAACAACAACAATCCACGCACCTACACATTACGACGATAAGCCTACCGAATTTCGAAGTATATTTCATCTAATTGTTTATATTGCTCCTAGTGGCATGCTATTCTTATACTCAATCCTTACTCGAACCACACCACGAAACATGCTACGACAACTACACGATACACGTAACAAGAAGCATACTTATTTGTACTTTCAATAAACAATTATGTATAATTAATATCTGTAAACAGATAATCGACTAGCATCACGTAAAAGCATTCAAAATGGGTTAATATCAAATAATCTTAAAATGTTTCTGCCGCAATGTCTGGCACAACTGCCTTATATTGAGTGTTCATTAAAAACTTATTTTATTATTGCCTTTGTTATTAGTTATATAAGGCAGTTGTAACAAGATGACCAATATTTCGAAGTAAATTTCACAGACATTCTTTATACACGACATTAGATTCAGTTTCGAAGCTAAATCGGACATTACACAAATTCTCATTAAGTATTGACATTACTTTTCAATTTCTTATCATTAAAAGTACTTCCAGCCAACTAAACCATTGCACGAAAGTAACTCTTATACAGATTTTATTGCCATCTACAACTTTGTGTCTGTTAACCGCGTAACACGGACTTAGCTTCGATGTTCTCCCCATGTCGGTAAGGCACAGCAAATTAACATTGAGTTTGCAGATACCTGTGAGTATATCACAGAAAATAAGCCGACAAGCTTAAACCAAAACGACTATTTGTGGATAGCGATGTGTGAGAAGGATCATTGTGACTGAAATAAGTAAATGCAACTGAAGGGGATGGATGTTGCAGGAATGACGGGGGGCGGGATTTTTAGGGATTGCCGAGAGCGACTTTTCCTCCCTGGCCGGCGCCTTGTAGAGATCCAGGTCCATCGGATATCCGAATCCCAATTTCTCTTTTTTTGGGGATATTATAAAATCGTGATAATCGTCTTTCAGCAGGGTTTGCTGATTGGCCACCTCCTTGTCGGCCTTGTCGAGGCGTGGGCGCGAGGGGCGCGGGGAACGCGACACTAACATGAGTTCCTTCAGCTTCGCGGACTTGTCGGCCTCCTCGCGCTTCAGCTTCTCGTAGTCGTCCTGCAGCTGCTGGCGCGCCAATGTCAGCTCCTGGTACGAGCTGCAGACCAAAGGTTTTTATTTAACATGTGCCCTATACAAGCAGCAAACATAAATTCTTAATATAAGAATACAAATCTGCCTTAATGCAATCTTGAGGTTGGATAACTCCTTATGTCAGCAATGGAAAATAGTAAGCACGGTTTGCTATAAGGTTTGAGTAAGAGTGTATGGTGCTACATCCACAGTAGATCCAAAAAAAAAACTTTGCAGTCTCTCAGTAAATTTTATAAAGAGGGAAAATAAGATACTTATTATCCATTTCATAAGTGTGAAAAAGTATAATATTACGATGTGATGCATTTTAATATTGTAAGGGTTTTCTAACATTGTAAAGGAACATTCTCACATTGTCAAAAGATTTTTAAGACAAACTTATACGAATAAAACTTGTTAGGAACAGTTTCTTTCCCATATTAGCAAGGTCTAAGTATATTTAATTTCGACATAATATAAATTTCCGTGTATGCAAACAAAGTGGGGAATCCCTTAAAAGTAAGAAAGTAGATAGTAGTAAAGAAAGTAGTGAATCTCTTATAAATCGCTTCACTTCGAATTTGCCAAGTTATTATTTTCATATTCAAATTCAACAAAGTAAGGAATCTTCTTATTTCTAAGAACAATGTTCATTGGAAGTGTTTATATACTTTAGTTTCATCAACACTAACTCAACTATCAGTGACTAACGGCGTGTTTTGTGTGGGTGGTGAGATCTGACTCAGTAGTGTTATGTTCACTATGCATGTAATTATTATGAGTGAAATATACAACAGGAGATAATAATCAACAAAGCAGTGTAGGACGTCGAGGTCACAATTTATAATGGAATTTAAGCAAATGTTAAAGTTCCGTGTATCAAAACAATAAGTTCGATTTTAGGACACTTGGTATGATTGAGATATTCAGGAGGCATAGTGAAAAAGAAAACATATTGTATAATGAACGTAACCGCGCTAATACTATTATGATTTTAACAACACTAATAAAGTACGTCACGAACAGCTGATACATCTTTTGTATAGCTATGACAATTTTATCTTAAACAATTTTATAGAAATTACCCATTAGGAGGCACTATTGAGTATCTAGTACAGTGCTATTATCCCAAATAATCTCATTAATAAACAAACGCCAATAATTAATTAAACGGAAATAATTTGCATTTTAAAACCTACAAAATATGATAGAATCCTCCACATTTTTGTTTCAATTGATTGTTAACTTATGGAGATATACATATTTATAGATTTTAAACTAATCCGAATTTTGCACCTCTTATCTTTGAAGAGCCCCTTGTCATGTCAGTCAGGAATGTCATGTCAAAATGTTGTTGCACTGAAAGGTATTCTAACATATTTTTTTCTCTGAACTAAACTTGTTATAATAGTCATCTGAAGTCAAATGTAGTGTATTTTAATTGTAAGGGTTTTTTAATTTTTTACCATTGGCATAATAAAAATCTCAACCAAAGCTTAGTAAGCCTAGTTATGTATTGCATAACCCATACAATATAATTGTATTTAATTTCATTTCATTGGTGCCTTCTCTGATGCAGTTTACATCAACATATAATAATAACACCACGCCACATAAGAGTGGTGTTTTTAGGTTAAAATACAGATTTTAGAATATAAATTTTGCTCATATATTATCATCGTAACTCATTTGGAAAAATGTGTCTTTCAGTGAAGAATAGCAACAAGCATGCAAGTGACCTGTCTATAAAAGGTCACTACAGCCCACAATTATCCATCTATACTTAAACAATGCTAAAGTCAGAGAGGACTAATGTAATAAATTAATAATAATGTGTGCGCGGGTACGCACTCCTTGAGCTCCTGGTGGTGGCGCTGCAGCGCGGCAAGCTCGTCGCGCAAGGCGGACAGCTGGGTCGCGTGCGCGGCGCGCAGCTGCTCCAGCTGCGCCTCCAGCGCGCCGCGCACCTGCGAATCCGCGCGCTGCTCCGCCGCCGCCAGCTGCACGCGCTCCGCCGCCTACATCACACAATTTTGTTATAACACCATGGACTATGGAGACACCACATTGAGCTAATGATTACCAGTACATTAATTTCATGTTTGATCACTGTTAACTTTATATTAGTTTCTGGACGAAGCCAGGAATCACGTATGTATTGACTACTTTGACTTACTGTTTATACTTGACCGTAAAAGAATAAGCTAAAGTTTTAGTTTCAATGTTAAAGCACATGAGTCAATGTTCTACAATATAAGGTGAACATGTTGTAGTTATTTGAATTAATTAACAGTTTAATTAACACCTTCAATATTATCAAAACAATTAAGCCCAATTGCACTCTTAGATAATATTTTGAATATATTAAAACAGCCGTTATATATATGTATATCATAAATATTTGCGAAATTCTCAGCAAATCAGAAAATCTATAAAGAAAGTATTCTATCGTCTCAAATATTCGAATTATATACCTGCAGCCGTGCGCACTCCTCACGGAGTGCATCAGCCGCCTCCTCAAGCTGGCGCTTCTTGTTCTCTGCCTCACGCATAGACTCTGCCAGCGACGCGCAACGCGCCTCGTGCTGCGAGATCAGCAGCCGACATTCGCCCAAGGAACGTTCGTACTCCTCGATCTATATACAAAATAGATTATAAAGTTATCAAACTAGCTTTCAGATTCAGACAATCACTTAGGTCATATACGTCCATATCACACTTTAAATAAAGGTCGAAAACGGATGCGTTACCACATCTGAGGAGTATTGCTGCCTTATTGCCTCCTCATTTGTAAGTATAACCAACAATCATACCAATACACAGAAATTCCTTCTCTGAGGACTATGAGATCTACAGTATATTGCTATTCATTACATTAGCATAATTTGTTACAATGATTGTATGATGTATTAAATTTTGATCTATCATTTCATCCATATTATTCTATAAATAACCTTATTACGTATGTATCTACATTTATTATGAATAACATTCGCGATCTTAAAGTCGCAAACGACTTAATAGCAATTGATATCACAATTCATAATAATTGGATATTAATATTGTATGATACGTCTACAGTTTATTCTTCATCTAAATTACTCGCAATCCTATTTATAGGGCTATATTCGAGATTTATAACTCAATTACATAGGTAAGCAAAATTCCATAAATATCAAAATTGTGTCAAGTATATAACCTTCGATGACCTAATTCAGATAGGTGTGCAAAACATAATTACGCTAACGAGCGGCTGACCTTTTGATTGGCGTCAATATTCGCAGACTCGAGCGAGTGGCAACGCTGCACGATGTTCTTGACCTCGCTCTTCATCTTGCTGATGTGGAGACGAGCGACGGTGAACTCCTCTTCCAACTTGCCGACGGTGTCGACGTTGAGCTTGAAGTCTAGTTCGGAACCGCCCACAGCGGCACCGATCTCCGCCAAGTCCCTCAGAAGGTTCGTGAGCAATTCCGCAATGCGTTTACGTTGGTGCGCGGAAAGATCACGCAATTGCTGCAGCTCAGAGGTCGCACTGGTCAGGGCACTCTGTTTATATGAAATAATTATATAGTCTTAACATCACTCGTCTTAAATATTTAATTGATTAAAAACTGAAATTAGAACAATGATTTTAGTTTTCTGTTCTTGATCTGGTGTTTGTGTACTCATGTCTCGATACGTATATGTCGATCGTATCCACAACACAGGAAATCACAGGCGGTGAACAAAGTGATTTATTTTGTTTACAATGGCAAAATAAACCAGAGACTTCCACGATTTTTTTAACATAAACATAATTATTGTGAAACACTTGACTAATATAATTAAAGTAATGAAATGTGTACACTTTTAGTACAGTGTGACATACCTGTTTAGTCTGCAAGTCCTCAGAAAGCTGGTCGCATTCACGGCTCTTGCTGTCCACCTCCTGCGACTTCTGATCATAGTTAACGGCGAGCTCCTCCAGAGCTTGCAGCACCTCCTTGACCTCTTCCTTGGCGGCTTCATTCTCCTGCTGGATGCGGTTCATGTCACCCTGCAGCGCTTCATAGTCGCGTCTATTGGAGACAATATCAAAATATTGATAGGCGACATGTGGAGTATTGTTATTGATATCTAGTGAAATGTTATCGTTTCAACCAAGATACCACGGCGGTCTTCGTAATACGCCAACAGGTAATGCTTGGCTTTCGGTTGGAGAGGTGCGATTGCGGTCGACATTTAGGAGCGAAGCGACCATCTTATTCTACAGGAGGAGCTACGCGTTAACGTTTAAGTGGATATCGCCGTGACTTTTCGTATAATATCAGGTATCTTTTGATATAAAAACAATGTATACATTAAAATATATTTCACGTTCTTTAAACTACCGATAATTCGTTAAACAATTGAATAAAAATAACATGTAAGTTGATAGTGACACTTGCAGTTTTTATCATGATGGTATCAATAATTTATTATATTCTTGATCACAGAGAAAGACATTGTAGTCGATATGTTGTAGGAATATGTGTCATAATAATTCAAGTAGATATAGTTATTGTAAATTTAAAATTAAATACAACATTTAAAGAATTGATTAAAAGTGAAACAAATTGGGTTTTCATGTAAAAGAAAAAGACAATGCAATTTTTAAATCCTACCACCATAGTGTTACAAAATTGTTGTTACTTCAAATTACATCAAAGCCCAATTATTGCTTTAATTTAAAGATATATTGCAACATATGTGGAATTAGTGTTATTCAGTTATATAATTTCTTATGTAACAGATGTGCAAATATGTCTGTTACATTAAATTCACACTACTCTTACATTATGCATAAGTATAACATTGGAATTTATTTATGCAATAGTTTTAAGAATGCATTACTTTATAGAAATGTAACTTTAATGTTATGGGTCATGTAGCCAACCAAAAGCTAATTATGTTTGGATTCATTGTGTAATTGAAAATTAATACAGATTCCTATTGTACATGGGGTTTACCAAGTATGAGGTATGAAATCTTGCAGAAGATCCATGTAGGCTCCAAGAGGTAAAATTTATTAGAAACAGCTTCAGTACATAGGAGTTTAGGAGTAAATCTATGGTACAACAAAACTCTTTATGCTTCTTGCAAGGTTGTTGGTTACCTGGTGCAAGCAATCAATTCCTCTTGCTCCATCATCTGTTCCTTAAGCTTCTCAATGAGCTGCGAGTGCTGGTTGATCTCTTCATCCTTGTCGTCGAGCTGCTGGTACAAAGCCTCGAGTTTTCCCTGCATGGCAGCATCTTCCACCGCACTTGACACAGCCACAGGCACAGGCTATTATAAATAAATAGGTTAATTATATTAAAATGACTAAAAAGTAGATAACATTCGAAAACAGTCGGTCTTTTTTACTATTCCAGGGACTAAATGGAGTGCCTAATATCCACCTGGATATTTAGTTACACAAAAGTAATAAGTATGGTATGATGTAAAAAAAGATCTGTCTTTAAAAGTACGATTACTAAACGAAGAAAGATTTATAGCCATGAGTCCATCTGTATTTAAAACTATTTCACTTCCTAACAACCCATTACAAGGTAATTTTAGACATGATCTCATAATATGACCAACTTGTTTGCATGTATTGAGGTTCAGATTGTAAAATATAGCTCAGCTAAAATGCCTACCAATCTTTTAATTAAATTTATGTCAACACCTGAGACACAAGTATAGAATGGGCTAGTTTACATAATGCACACAAAACAGCCAACTTCTGATGATGTAACTTCATTGATTTTTAGGACATGACTTGTTTCACTTTTAATATATTTCATATTCCTTTCATGTTCAACTTTTATGGTTTTAATAATGTTATCAAGCACTAAATAATAAAGATTATTTTAATCAAAAAATCATATTATCATAGATCATTAATGACAATACATAATAAATTATAACATTATACTAAGATTACATGTCCAACATCATAAGAAAAAGCTGATATTGGAAGTAACTATTGACAGACTATTTATTTGTCTGTGAAGGAATTAAAACCAAGTTTCAAGAGTAAAACAAAGATTGTTAAGAAATATCACTAACCGGTACTGGTGGTTTCTCTTCAATAAATGACGTAACTGGTGTGACCGCATCAATCTCCACCAAGTTGACTTGTTCTTCGGGACGTACAGTCTCACCAGAGCGCCAACGATTAACCTCTGCTTCGAGTTTTTCAACCTATGTAGAATTGCATAAATAATAATGTAGAATAATCTCCTACAAATTATTTAGCCTAAACATAGTGTAAGGGGCTTTTGTGGCTTCATTGTGGAAACAAATATTTGCATCATAAACTTCTTTTTTTATGTGGATCTCTATTGTTAGATGACTTTGACTACAGTACATTTAAAAATAAAGGATATTTAACAAATTTAATTTAAGTTACTGACAATAAACTACATGATTTATTGTGAAGTTTTTTCCCATTTTTGCATTATTGAAATATTTTACATGTAAACATAAGAATAAACAGGTAAACCTTTTTTTCTTTCATTTACCTTTCCTTTAAGTCTGGCCACTTTTTCCTTCTCCCTTTCATAGCGACGCTTCCACTCTTCAGCAGTAAGTTCCTCATTGACACATACAACATTCTTGACAGTTTTTGCTCTAAAAACACAGGAATTGTTATAGAGAAGCACTATACCAATATTTTTTATAGTAATAATTGAATAAATGGAAATAAAAATATTGATAATGAAACCCCTATTTTTATCTCACCTTTTGCCAAAATCGAGAGTACTCTTTGTTTCACTCTCATTGAATGAGGCAGGTGAACAACAAATTACAATAGTTGTCCTTGCATTGCCACCAAGGGATTCTTGTAAAATTCGAGTAAGTTTGGAATCTCTGTAAGGTAT
Source organism: Phocides pigmalion okeechobee (assembly GCA_018251015.1). Classification (NCBI taxonomy): domain Eukaryota; kingdom Metazoa; phylum Arthropoda; class Insecta; order Lepidoptera; family Hesperiidae; genus Phocides; species Phocides pigmalion. The sequence continues at coordinate 11,461 of DWON01001382.1, forward strand.
GTGCGATTTATTGCCATCAGCTAATGCAGATATAACATTGCCCAAAGCTGAGAGTGATTTGTTAATATTTTTAGCTTCATCAAGGACAGTTCCTTCAGCACCAGTTTTAGATACCTGTGAACAACAAAACATGATTAATCAGCAAAAATATACACATCTTCTATATCACACATAATTAAAGTAATTAAGAACATCAATACATTACCTTTTCAGAACCAGCCAAGTCCACAAGGTATAACTTCCCAGATAACTTTTTCTGATTTTCCAAATTTTCTTGTTTAACATTAATGAGGAAGACCGAATGAGACCTAGATGAGTGTTCATTCATATCTGAAAACAACATAATATTTAGCATATTCCCTTTTATAAATTGCTACTTACCTAACTAAAACATATACATACTTGTAACAGCAATATGTCTATTTGATTTGCCTTCCTCAATTACTTCAAATACCTCTTCTGGACTTGACACAAATCTTTCAGTAGCACCTTTGACAAATGGGACTCTGTTTTTGTCTTCATGAACACTTAGGTTCACCTTGGATACTGTAACATTAATAATTTACATTAGTCTTAGTCTAACAGGGCAGCAAATAACAGTCAAACAATTAACCGAAAAATAATACCATCTAACAAATCCCGGATTTTGTCCATGTATATTTCAAAATAAGATACTTTAATATGAAATTCCAGGTTTTCTTCCATTGCATAGATATGGTTGAATATATCATTGACTATTCGAGGAATTATACCCTGTTTCCCTGGATCACCTATAGAAAAATAATAATTAGAAAATAAATATATATGCAATTCCATCATATAGAAGAAAAAACATTTCTAGGTACAATACAAACCTATGACACCTTCCATGGTATGTGTCTTTCCAGAACTAGTCTGTCCATACGCAAATATAGTGCCGTTGTAGCCTGCCAACACATCTGATACAATACTTTTTGCAGCCTCATTGTATACTTTTTCTTGAGTTGCATTTGGTTTAAAAACTTTGTCAAATAGGTATACTTTGCCCTAAAACAAAACATTTTAGCTTATTTAATTAAAAGGATATTTAACTCAAAAATTAAAAGAAAAATTATTGTTTAAATTTCTTTTTTAATTCAGCCCTCAATAAATAATATTCAGAAAAATCACAGTGTACATTGCTTACCTAACATAATTAATAAATGTCAAGTAAATATTTTGTAAAGAAAATAGAATAACTGGAACATATTTTCTCATATGTATAAACAATATAAAACAAATTCAAATCCATAATATAAAAATCATAAAATTACTTGTCTTTATGACTAACACTGACACTTGATTACTGCAAATTTGCTATGAAGTATGACTTAGTTATGAGTACTTCCAAGAAATAGTGGTAATAATAAAGCTGTTATAAAAACAAATATGAAATTTTAATGGTTTTTTTTTTGTATAAAAATAAATTTAAATTGCTTATTGCTGTCCTTTAGCATATATACGATGAATAAAAATACAAATTCTTCTCTTCAAAAATTATTCCTTTAATTAAAAATAAAATTATCCCAGGCTACACTAAAAAATGTTAGAACCCGACTGTTACTCTCATTACAGTAATAACACAATGTAAAACCGAATGTTATAAGTATATTTTACAAAATGTAAACAATAATAAAAACCATCAATACAATTATTTATGTGCCTAATACAAAAATTATTCAAAGAATTCTCAGGTCAAGGTCGAGAAAGTATTTGTATTGATTTTCGACAAAGAGCATTCGTATTTCCTATTTGAGTAAAATATATCGAGATTCCTCAAATTTTTGTGATCGCAATCGTAGTCAACGGAGCGGAATAGAAAAGAAAGGCCATTTCGTAGCGGGTGAACATAACTCGTAATGTATTAGTCATCGTGATCTAAATTAGGGCGATGATAGAGGAAACCAACATGGACTTCAAAATATTTTCACTTACCCCTATTGAAATGCAGTTATCGTCAGGGCCCGATGGAAACTTCACAATGAATTTGGAACCAGCTTTTTCTTCGGAGTCATTTAGTGGCCGAAATCGGCAAACGACTCTAATGCTGTCTTCAGCAGCGATTTCACGATCGGCTGCCATTTTACTAAATAAAATAGCTTACACTAAAATCGTCTATGCAATTAAAAAAATAAAACGTTAATGGAACATAAAACCGTGCATGAAGAACTACAAAGTTAGAATTTGTCACTGGGAAATCTTCATGACAGCAATATCAAAATGTCGGCCATATTCTTTTCTTTGATGAAGAAAGGCCTGAAATTGGGCATCTATTGGTTGCACGAACCAACTTCGTACCAAGTCACCAACATGGTAGCAAAAAATCGATTTTGTTACCAACATTAACATCCGTTAAATACTGTGCGTTCTCATGATACCTAACACAATGCTAAAAATGTCATCAATTAAAATATTTTTTAATTTCGTACCTTAATATTAACATGAAAAAAATAGCAATATTTTTTGCTAATAGATCGCAATTAAATTAAATGGTACAATGTAAACAAAACGGGATATTATTAGGAGTTATTCTCATGAAACAATTTCGCCAAGTAGAAACATTTTAGGTATTAATATTTAAAAGTTTGTTTGTTTGGATTCAAGGTTGCCTATATCTACGGAAACACATACGTGTTTTAGAGATGTTGTAAACGAAGTTTTTAAATTAAAAGTATTAGACTTTGTAATAATTAGTTTGTTCAAAATAAAGTGATCAAAGTAACATCTATTTTAAAATGCATGCATAGCAGATGAATCTTAATTTTATCTTCAACTATTATATCATTCACATTTACTTAGAGAAGTATAAATAGTCCTAAAGGTCACGCAAATCGTAATCAATGCACAAATTTAAGGGACACCGGGTGCAATTATGAGTTAAGTGACTGCTAATAATTCCATGTTTGATAAATAGAAATAACAATATGACAAACAAAGTTATATACGAAAGGCGGTCTTATCGTATTCTTATACTTCGTATCGTTTTAGTATCTTTATATCTTATAGATATCAATTACTTCCAAGGAAACTTCGGGTAGAGGATAGAAAACAGTAACATAAAGAAGGAGAGTGTTGTATAGAGATGTAGAATTTTTTTATGTATATACATATATAATATGAATATAAATCAAAGACTTCTAAAGATATCAGAAAAACATTATATATAAAAAATGCATATGTTGCTTCACACCATGTGAAGCAAGGCTTATTATTATAAGTAGTATTTCATAATCCTTTCTGTAAGTTCTATTCTGGCAATACTAACAATTGAACTTCATTTGCTAAAGTCTGATTGGTTGTTTTCTTTAATTTTGACTAACTTCACACCTAGCATAAGTCCATTTGATTGAAGCGTGAGTGAATTGAACTTCAGTGAAGTTGCCTTCGTTTCGTATGAGTGGATTGTGTGAATCAGAAATTTGTGCTATTTTATTCATTGTTGTGTTATAAGTTTTATTTTTTATATGTTGGTTTATGCAGTATAGTTCGAAAGTGTATTTACTGTAGGTTATAAAACATATAGGTTTAGTGAGTTTGAAATGTTTGCTGAGTTTTGTAACTTAACTTTAATGACTGTGTAAACAGGTGAGTAACTGGCGTACTATTACCATTTACTTTGGGTTTGCCTTGTAAGGGAATGTTCAGGAGCTTAATCATCATTTAAATTCAATAATAAATTGGAGTGACCCCATTAGCATTTTCCTTTAAAAATCGAACGTGTTTTCATCTTTATTCACTCGGGATATAGTTCTTATTGCTAACGTAAAGCTAAACGGCATTGGCAAATTACCACGCCCGCACATATAATCATGAGCCATATATAAATTTAGGTGTGATTTATACAAAAATGACGCCATTCTTACATCGTTTATAAAACAATTAACTAGATAAATTCTGCAGCACTCATTGCAGTTAGGTTAAAAATATTATGTGGCTATATAATAAATAAACAAGTTTCTATTAAATATAACAATGTATGTTGGTTATTAGTAGAGAAATCACATAAATAACTCAATTCTTCAGTATTATTAAACTAATATTGTAATAGAACTTTCAATTTGGTAATAGAACTCATTAAACCTTTTTTGTACTATGCCTGAATCTCGTTACTTAATTTGAGAAAAACCTTTCAGTTTGTAGATTCTACTTATACATTGTATTATTAAGGTTTCTATTTCATTTGCCCATGTATTTAAACCCAGAAGTAAACTGGCTTAGGGGTTTAAATTTACTGAAAATTTATATTGTAAATGAGCGCTGAGTTTTGAGTGCAGATCATCTCCTTATATAATACAGTTGTAAAGGCTGTTTGAATATTACCCCATGTTACTTTTACTGAGTTCATAGAAACATAGTTGAATTGGGGAGATACAAGTGTCACCTCCATAATCGGCAATGAAACAAATCATGAGTTTTGAGTGAAGAGGTCTGATTGTCCACTACATTTACAAAAGAGGTGTAGATCTGAGTCCTCAAGAAAAGCAAAGAATCAATATACAACCTTACATAGGTCTCGAAGTTTTATTATGTATTAAATTTTGATATCTTCAAGCGACACTATCTGCTACCTTAAATTGAGTTCCCTGTTTGCTTCTTTGCTTTTCTTACTTGCTTTACTGAACACTTTAACTATGTGAAACACAACTGCTCTGTTTTACTTTGTGTAATGCATGTGTGGCTTGCCTACAACAATTGTGTGCAACAATCTGTATAAGCTTACGAGTGAACACTACTGATCTGTTATAACATAGGCATAACAAATCTGTGGGCAAACACAATGATTGTATATTAGTATGTGCTAGATAGATGGGGCCAAGCTCAACAGGGGTGCGTCATCGGCACATTTCATTTAAAGAAACTGAGTCCAGCTATCGATGTGTTAAAATTGATGATTGTGTGTACATCTATCAGTACCATACATAAAGAGACTGACTGCAGTAGCAACATTTCAGCTTGTTACATGTGTTAAATGATTATTTTTGACATGAAAATAGTTAATAAGTATGCAGTATACATGATAGTAAGTGGTCAGTTTTGTACCGGAACATCTATATTCAGCTCTAAACAGAATTTAGATCCTATCTGAGATCAAGCACAGATACATTATTGCTACCCAATTCAGCTCCAAATTAAAACACCTAATATAACTCTCTCTCTGTACTCTTCCAACCAGAAAAAATGTTTCCCAACTGCTGTGGCTGTAAAAAGATAATTGTGTTTGATATAGTTTTTTCATTTGCACTATAAAAAAGTCAATATGTATATAACATAATTGTCATATATATATATTTCTGAATACTCCTATAATGACTATATTGTTACGACTCATGCAATTAAATCCAGTATTTAGTTAAGGATAAGACTGCTGGATGCCATAAATAGAAATAACAGTAATATGAAATAATTGGCTACACATTTTTGGTATTAATATGTATAGTAGTGATTTGTTATCCTATGTGAGTAGTAAGCAGTGAACCTAATATAATAAAAATAGGTTGCAATTCAAAGATAATTAATGTATATTTATTGCATACATTTATTTTTATCTTTATACAATTAACACGAAAAAAAATATTAAGTGGGTCACGGATTTTGTTAATATTTTTATAATACACATTATATTTTCAATATAATTTTACGAATAAAATAATTCTTGTTTAATATTAAAAATTATATAGTAGTTTTTTTTGGAAAAAAATTATTAACTGCGTCACAGATTTTGTTAAGAGTTTTATAATACACATTTCTCATAACTTGGGGTACTGATTTCATGTTTATCCAAAATATAAAGTACTCCATTGTCTTCATGACGTGTACAAGGAACATTTTTGCAGCCGAAGTCCTATAGAAGGGGTATGTATATCGTAATGGCGCGGCCGCCCGAGCACACGGGAGAGTTCGTTCACCCCACTGCACCCTCGACCGTTATCGTCAGTATATGGAAACTTGCTGCAGGTCGAATGGTTTACAGGGTACAGTTCTGTTAGAGTGATTAAATCGTAATCCTTAACGTAACGTAATTAGTATTAGTTCAAATGAAAAATCATGTGGACTTTTATATATTTGTATGCGAGAAATTATTGTTGTTTGATGTAATTATTGAATTATTTTACACCTGTCAAAAAACTATAAACGACAATTTGACGAAAGTAATGACTGTATCTACGATACTCATAAATGGAGTTCATACGAACGGACGGAATATAAAACAGTTTTTAACATAGATGGCGCCCTATGTCCATTTATATATTTATTGTATACAAATAATATAACTGTAACTGATTGCTGTCTATACATGGAAGACTAAAATTCTTAATAGGGCAAACCAAAACAATATTTGTTACAATTGTGTTTGTGCGCGCTAAACTCAAAAACGGCTTACCTATTTAAGTACTATTTTCACTAATGTACTGCAGTACGTTACATTTTACATTTACTCTTCACTTAACGTATCGTTTCAATGTCAATGAACAAAGTCGCGGACAACTGATAGTTATTTTAGGAAATTATATACATCGCCGCGAAATTATGTATTATTCATATTAATTTATATTGCTTCCATATAATATGTATCGAAAATTTGACGCGAAAGTAGAATTCGTGGATAAGTTCATTTGTATCGGTTTATAGGGGATAAGTTTCAAGGTTCCAAAAAAAAGCAGTAAAATAAATTTGTATAAATACTATAGTGTAAATTGCTAGGCACAGGCAAAGGGTTATTATTTTCTTGCTTTAAAAAAATTTTGAATTTAGACCGATATTCAGCTGCTACATGCATATTTTGTCTTTTAAAAATAAGTTTTTTATACAGAAATTTTTATACACAGACCAATCTGTATGGAAAAATCACAACGTTAATTTGCCAACTTAAAACACTTAGTGAAGGCTTCCGTTTCACTGAGTTTTTCATGATGAAAACTACCTTTTCAGAACGTCTTTAATGGAATGTAGAGATCCCACTTCCTATGTCGGTTTCTGTCAAATCTTTCTCTTTCAATTCAAACAACTCTTGAATATCATTTGATGATATAATCAAATGTTCAAAGCCATCTTGTCCTGTTCTTTTTGCGACTTTATCTATGTTTTCAATTAAGTAAAGTTTCAATATCTAAAATTTCTACAACGAGCACGGACCATGGATTTTTCTAGCGTGATTCTGCACAGGACATCTCTGTCTTCAGTTTTTCCGATTACTACTACCGATTTAATTATTTACTTATTAATAATTCGGTAAACTGTCTGTATTGTAGTCATTAAGAAATAAGTAGGATATAAGATGGCGGCAGGCCGTCCCAGTCGTTGTTGAAGGGACCGGCTTCCCTCCCATCGCACCTCTTCACCTCTTCGTTCTTGAAGCAGCACAAACAGTAACGAATGATAACAATAAACAGTAAAACAACTATCGTGGCTTAACAGGCTCTTATTAGAGTGCGTCCTAATTAACCAATTAACCAAAACAAATAGGTGCCCGAAAAGTTTGAACCTCGCTTTCTTGCGTTCACTAAGGGAAGCCGTTCGTGTGACACTAAGTTCTGCAATTTGCATCTGCGATGCACCATTAACCAGGATGCTCAAATATCAAAAGACAGAGCAGAACGTTTATTCCTGGCAATGGGTTAGACAATTAACTATATGCATAGCTGCAGTAACGTTTGCGTTTCTTTGACTTTGTCTACTCGACTACAATCTTTATAAAAGCTACATAAAACATCGGCACGTGCCAGCAGCACTCTGTAAGATGTACATAGAAGCTTTAATAAACAACGCCGAATCCAAAAATACATAGATTGGATCCACAAGTTTTTTTTTACTGTGAATATAGGACTTCAAATAAGGTGGTTCTATTCGCTGGTTAAAAATTGCGATACAAATCTTGTCAAATGGATGAATTTACGTGTAAACCTTCAATGTAAGCTCCGTAATATTGACACCATTGGGATGCTTTGTTACCTAGACTCAACACATCATTATACATATATTCTAGACTGTTTTCAAATCTCTGATGTTACGTTTGTTGTGGGCGTAACTTGTGATAAAAGCCCTTATAACGTGATTAAAAATAAACGGTTAAAATAAAGAATTGAATTGAAACAATAGGCGTAAAATTCTTATGGGTTCGAAGTTATTTGAATCATCATAATAGTGCTGGTTATTAGCTGTGACGCAATATGTGCGACCTACAATACACCGGTTTTGTGTTAAACGAGGCAGCATTAACATGGCCATGCATATAAACATGCGCTGTGTGCTTGATGTAATATTGAATTCAAAAATGTATGTTCTTGAACAATATAACAAGTGAAATTAGCCAAACGTAAAACAGCTAACTGTGTATGCCTCTGCTTATTAATTAATAAGTGAACATAATGCTCTACTTCATATATTTTTTTTGAATAATCCTAGTTATTTGTACTATAGCGATCAAACCAACTTTCTTATTATTTTATAAGCGCTAACGCTTAAATAATTACTGATTTTTACCCTAAAGTTTCGAAGTTGGAGCGAGGAGAACAGATTCAATTGAGTTCTTGAACACCTCTCTATGAGTATTATAAAAAAACAGAGATATTACGATGGAAAGATCTGTTGATTTTCGCACATTTTATAGTTACGTACTAATTATGTTATATTCAGTCAGATTAAAGTAATGGAAATTAATTTAAACACGTACGACATTGAACCAAAAGTACTTACTGTAATTATTAAGTAAATGTTTTATTTTCTTCGAATCGATCGAAGGTCTGTACGTCTGCGAACCGCGAATCATACTCGTCAAAGTCGTCAGTATTATTGACCGCGTATCGGTTCCAAGAAGAAACGGTGACGGCGCCGTTGTATCATATGCTGACAAAGTTATTTTCTGTACAATTAGTCACGCGTGTATCCGCCGCGGGATGGTCGCGCGCTGCTGTCGACGAGACCGTGTTTTTACGTCCAATAAAATTATAAAAAGTGTCCTAGATTATGGTAAAACTGCAATAATTGACTTTCTTTATTAGTGCTAATTAAGCCTATTAATAAACACAGGTAATGTTTATTTTTAGTTACGAACTTAGATTCATAAAAATATAGCGCGAATTTATAAATGGTGCTGCAAGGAATACATTTCCATTTATATGTGACATTGGTGCGATAAGAAGTGTAACCAAACATAACTTCATCAGCCACTCAGAAGACTTATTAAGTGTGCAGTGAACTAACTATAGATTTATCTGTTTTTATAGTGTTTTTTTTTTAATTTGACATTTTAAGACTGTATGGCTCAAGGATTGGCACTTAAGAAAATGTAAGTAAATTCCCATATAACCAGTGCTAGCCTAGTGGTTGAGGTACAGGTGTCTCACACGCGTCGTCCGGGGTTTGATCTTAAGTATGCACTTCTAATTTTTCAAGGTTATGTGGGTATTGCAAACTAATCATCACTTAATTTACCTAACGATAAAGGAAAACATAGCGAGGAAATGTAGATGCATAGAGTTCATAAACTCTCAAAGATGTGTGAAGTGTAACAATCCGCGGTTAGCCAGCATGGTGCATTGTACCTTCTCATTCTAAGGGTTTTCTTTCCGTACGTTTGAAGTGGAGCAGTAATAGGTTGATGTATAATAGATGAAGCAAATTCTCACTCAAGTTTTAGTTACAGGATAATAGGGAATAGTTTCTCCCCTTTTAAAATTCGTAATTATCTTGAAAAAAATTTTCTGTAAAGCTTTTGTTAAAGACGTGACATTTAGGATTAAAACAAAATTATTAGAAAAAAGAAAAAATAGCAATAAGATCTTATATAATAAAATTATCTCTTAACGACAACAGGTTGAAGTTATACTGGAAATAGAGCTAAAGTTCACAATCATAACGCAATATCCGTACGCCTAGTCACATTACATAAATTCACAAAATCAAGGAGGAAAGAGTCACTTTTTAAAGACAGGATTACAATGCTCTCCACTTTTGGATATGGGTGTGCTTAGAATGCGAAGGGAGTTAGCCGTAGTCTATCATACTAGCCATCTGTGAATTAATAACTTTCAGACCTTTTTGGAAGCTCTGAGATTGTATGTAGTTTCCTCACAACTTTCCTTCGCCGTTAAAGCAAATAATAATTGGCTTCGGGTTCGCCTATAACTTTAAAAAATTATATACAAATGTCAGGAATTCATATCTAGGACCTCTAGGATGAAAGAACGAAATGAATACCAATTTCGTTGCCAGTATACTATAGCCATAAGTAAATATTACTAAAAGTATTTGTAATATTGTTATTATAATCATCGTTATGTCTATAATTTCTATAGCCTTTCAAGTAACATACCGCTCGCTGTAAGGTATTTATTAATTTTAAATATATGCTATAGATAGATCATGGTGATTACCCATTGTAGTCGTGGTTTCTAGTCGTGTAATAAAGACTGCAAATTATCATTTAGAAATATGGATTCAATAATTTCTTACTAATAAATACTTCGTCACCTGTATTTAACACATTCATGTATGACAAATTATAATGATTTCATCAACTATAGTGTTATGTGATTGGTCAATACAATAATGGCTATTAATTTAATTTATTGTTTACTAGTTTCGTTCACGTACATATTACATTTGCAATAATTCACATTATTTGGAAACAAAATGTAGCCTCAAACGAATGTCTAGGAAATGATCTACTCACCAAGTTTTATTTAAATTCGTTATGCCGTTTAAAAATGCTACAAACATCATAAATCTCCTTATAAAGAATATTAGTAATTAGTCAAATATTTATCATTACGATTATATAAAAGTGAAACGTTGTCCATTTGTTTGTTTGTAAACTGCTGATTTAATCTATTTCAATTTGTATTATATTGGAACTGAGAAGTGACCAAAATTAATTGTCGTTTAGATAACGGACTTGATGAAAATATTGTTCAATTTACGTACTACAATACAGTATGAACTGTCATAACATGCGCCTATGTTTTGCGGACAGAGCCACAGATTAACGCTAGTGTAGTTATAAGTTTTAGATTATTGTTGTGTTGTGGCACGCTGCGCTGGGTGATCCGACCTCGATCACGCTGTGTGGGCAGCGCCCTTTCTATCCCGCGCTTGCTCCCGCCCACAAGTGGACTGTATTTCCAAACCATACGCACATTTTGTGACACAAATTCTTTCCACCATTGAGGGAAGCTACCCCCCTTGCAACAAACATGGAATTTTGCTTAAAAACGTACACGTAGATCCATTTCGTTATCGTTTCGATAATGTGAGAGACTGCGAATAGGTAAAAAGATTTTCATACGGACAAATGTGGGGGCACGAAAAAACTCAGGCTCAGATTTGTGACGATATTTGGGTGGCTGGCTTTATGTTAGATCTATTTGACTAATAATTATGGATACGTAAAAGACAATCAAATAACGAACCTTATCTTTGTTTGTTACAGCAAATAATTATAAATCGAAACGAAACGAACACAAAATGAACACGCACAGATCGACTTTATTCCTATGTGTGTGGGCGGGGCTGTTTCTCGCGTGCTGGGCTCAACGCGCAGAGCAGCTGCTGGCCCAGAACCCATGCTCGGGGAAGACCACGTGTAGCGAGTGTGCGCGAACAGCCACTTGTGCGTGGTGCTTCGCATCAGAGTTTAATGGACCTCGCTGCTTCAACCCAGCTATGGAAGGCGGCACGGCTGGTTGCGATGAGGCATACATCTTCAACCCCGACAATCAATACTCTGTTGATCCGATGTTTGACAGAGAACTCTCGCGAGGTAATATTAAGACGTTTATAATTGTATAATATTATTTGAAGATTTGAATTACGTTTATACCGTTTTAACGTAGTCTATATATATAAAAGGGGAAGGTGACTGACTAACTCAGACATCAACGGATATTTATACTGAACCTATATACCAGAAATTTTGCAGATCGGGTATATAAATAGCGTAAGAAAACATTAAGATCTATTTCTTTGAACTTTCACCCTAACAGGGTAAAATAAAAGATGATAAATTGTATGATATTTGAGTTCTTTCATAGATTTGCTTCAAATATATATAAATATGGCGTAAAAAAAGAATGACTTGATTTATTGGTAGGTTTGCGTGAGTAAAAGCTACTTTAACATAAAAATATGTATGTGGATATGAGGAATAATATATAAGGAAAATTGGTTGAAATTTAATAACAATGGTAGCATAAATCATGTAAGGAAACAATTATCTTGTTTATTGGTTCAAATCAATTATATTTCATACCTACAAATATTTGTTTGTGATTACATAAATTTGTGTCGATGTTTTCATGAATTTATTTACATAACAAGTTTTTTTTCAAGCTCGAGGCAGAATGAGTATGGAATCATCTTATTTCGAAGAAACGATGAGCAGTAGTGGCAGTAGCAGTAGTTCGAAGGGAGGTGGTTTCATGGCGGCAGGTGGCGCTGCGAGTGGCGAGAATTTGGTGCAAATCAAACCTCAGAGGGTTAAACTGCAGTTGAGAATGAGTAAGTAAACATATTGTAAAACGGCTTTCTACGACATGACCATCTAAATCCTCAGGCCCAGCAACACATCTGCGATCTGCTTTAGGTGAGATGCCAGTTCTATACGGAGTTCCTTACAAATGTTTATGAACGGCAGTGAATTACGATCAGATGGATTGTATGCTTGTCTGCAATATGAACATTTTTGTAGAATCGTGGTTCGACCGTGGAACTGCCACCGCCATCTTATTAATACTACGTGAAGCAATGTGCATTCTGGTGTTAGAGAATGAGGTGTCTGGCTACACTTACAAATGAGGCAATCATTTTAGTCTACAGGGATAGTAACGTATCAATGTATGACCTCAGATAGAATTCTGACTTGATATCTCATACAGCCATAATGAGATGACCTATTTGTTAATATTAACAGTATCAAAATTACGCAGAAAATAATGTGTCGTTAATGTGTAAAAGTTAGTTGTAAATGACTGTACTATCAACATTGAATCATCGCATGAATTTGTCAGTCTCTTCAAACCTAGCATTAAAACAATGTATATTAACGCTTGCGTTAAGTCTAGAAAAAGCATAATAGCATAATAGGCGGTCTTTTTTATATGAGAAGAGTAGCAAACGGGCATGCAAAGCATCTGTTGGTATGTAATCGCAGCCCATAGACATCCATGTACGATCACAAATATGACAAAAATTCTATCTGAGCTCGAACATAGATGCGTTGCTACTCCTGAGGACTAAGATGGTCGCCTTGCTTCAAAGTGTAGCCGGCAA